>JAUZNJ010104457.1:0-20794 GCA_034780135.1 Jordanella pulchra | reverse complement strand
CCAGTTCAGTTTTTTGTGTTTCCTGAAAAATTGCAAAAAATGACTTAGGCAATTATTTTAAGAAGGTGACGATATATGGACTTAAGAAGCAAAGATCACCTGTTAGTTTTACTTTGCTCAGCTCTTAGTGGTTCCTGTCCTTATCAATTCAGTCTTTTTATTTGGAAAATGTTGTAGCTGTGGTGTTTCATTTTGCTTCCATTCAGTGTCATTGTTAGAATCCTGTGTTGCCTGTTTGTTTCCCGTCTCCTGAGGCTCCACCTGTGGGGATGCCCTGAGATAACTAACTATTCAGGAGGGAAGGAGGTGTTGTTGTGTTCTCCTGAAGGCATAACTAACTGACAGTCTCTGTTCACACGTTTTGAACTCCAATTTGATTAGGCTCGTCTCACTCGGATGCGGTTGGTTATCCTTCTGTTTGGAGAGAAACTGTAAAATGTGCCCAATAAACTGAATCTTTGGTGTTCGGTTATATTTTTCAGCTTTATTATCACTTTATTTGGTCGACAATTTTTTTTTTTGTTTTTTTTCAACGGCAGAAAGGCTGGATTTCTGATTTCCATTTTCAAGGATACCGTCTGTTGTAAGATATGATCTCTTGAACGTTTATGTAGACACCAGCTGTGTAAAGGCAGAAGTCACGTTGACATGAGAATAAATGATCAGGGGTCTCTTCCATGTGTTTGAAGCTGGACCATTTATCAGCAGCGCTGCCATAATGGGCTTCCCATTTGGTTTCATCGGGTTCATTTGGGAAACTGCCACAGGGTCATGGCAGGGCTCATGACATTAAACCTAGCAAGTGATGAAACAGCCATTGCAGAGCGCAAGATGCCTCCCTTGATGAGAGAAGGAGACTCGATTTAGAGGTTGTTTGGCCCTGAGCTCATTAGGCCCCCGAGGGCTGATGAAACCTCGGTGATCCTTAATGCGTTCTGCTTGTTGGAAAAAAAAGAACGTGACATGACCAGCGTCCTTTATTAGAACTTCGTTAGGAAGGAAACTTATTCGGTTGTGATTTCATTTAGTGCTGCAATAATTTATCCTAAGCTAACCATGATCAAAAATATTCTGATACTTTAGGATTTTTTTTTTCCTTAAAAAAAATGTCCATAATTGTAGATTTTTTTTCTTTTGTACACAAACGGCAAGAATAAACATTAATAAACATTTGTTACCAACTGGGTTTTATTTTAAGAAATTTTTCTAAACTAAAAATCGTGTTTCTTTAATCGATCACAGGTAACTTCAGATTTGGTTAAAGGAGCCTCTTTGACTTTTGTCTGATGTTTTTTTTTTTTTTTTTTTTTTTGGCTAAAGCTTGATGGGAGATGTTGGGATGATGGGAGATGACAAATACATTCCTCTGGTTGACCAATACAAGGTGCAAAATTAGAATCAACACACATTCCACTGCTGTTACTCAATGGGGAATGGGAGTAGGCGACAGTAATTCAAATAACCATTGAAAGCTGAAATAGAAGGCAGCCGCAACTATAACCAAGCTATATATAAATATAATTTAGATGTTAGTTTTATTGGGTTTAATATAATGCACAAAGTCTTTTATAATATTCAAGTTGCAAAAGATAAACTAAGATAAGTATTGTTCCACTATTAGAAAAAAACAACACTTAATCATATGTGTGATTATGTTTTTCTGTCAAAGCAGAAATATTACATAACAGGGATCTCAGATAGACACTGCCCCGTTTAGTTATTTTTAACTTTTCTGTTTAAAAAAAAAAAAAAAGACAAAAAAGCCCATCTATCTACTGGTTGAGATTCCAATCAGCTCTGCTGTAATATCTATGCTCTGCCAGCAGGTGGCGACGTCAACATAAAACACATTTAGGTGACTTAGAAAATTGTTGCCATCCTCCACAAAGTTATACCAAGTAGAGAAGAAGAGAAAACAACCTGTTGGTTCAATAAGGAGTTTCTGGGAAGGTCGAGCTGTTTTTCTTCATAATAAACAGAAAAATATCTATACAAGTATATGTTTTTTTTCCTGTTTATGGTGGAAAAAATAAACACAGAAGACTGTTTTAAAATTGTTAGGCTAAACATTAGTAGCTTATATGTTGGTGTTACTTTATGTCATTTATGTATTTATCGTTTGGCTCTGTGTGGATACCAAATTTGCTCAAACAGCTGGTCTCCCTGGGACTCCTGCGTTTTCTGCCCATGAGTCATGGCGTTGATGTTAACAGGGTGTGAAGCGGTAGGCTGTTCTTTTCTGGCACACACTAAGCCCCCTGAATACCAGCTGAGCTTTACTGAAATGCCACGACATCTCAGAGTATTGATGGTGACTCCGCGCGTGGCTTAATGGCTGCTACCAGCAGGAGAGGTTGGCATCGTCACACCAACATGTTAATGAGTTCATCAGGTTCCAGTTGCTCCCAGAGTCTCTCACAGCCAACCTTCATCTTTTGGATCCGCCAGAAAGTGAGAGTCACACCATTAATGGGCAGCTGATGAATATGCAGCAAGGGTTATATGAAGTAGAAAGGAATGGGAGGGGGGATGTGTGGTTTTTTTTTTTTCTTTTATTAAATCTCATACATAAAACCTGAGTTGGATTAAGAGGTTTTATTACTTTAAGCCACAATATTCTTAGATGCTGTCTAAATGCATAATTTTTAAGCTTTAATTTAAATTATTTTTGAGTTTATAACTAAATCAGATCTATTTAGTCATCATATAACATTGCACAACATGAGGACAACATTTCTCTGGGACCTACAACAGATTGGTGAAGATCTATACTTAAAGAGAAAATCCCAAAATGGATAAAATTATGGATGCAATAAAAAAAAAAAAATCCCGCCTTATTTGTGTTTTCACAGCATAAATACACAAATACTGGGAATGTTGGGACCATTTCAGTGTCTTTTTTTTTTTTAATGCAATCTGACGAGGCCAGCGTGAAAAATAATAAGATACATCATTCAATATGAGCCACCTTTAGGAAGTAGGAGTTTGTTTTGCAGTGGGTTGCTGGTCCCAATCTGTCTTGCCTGCTGCTGGTGGTGCAGGTTGTCTGTCTTCTCTGTTGCAGCAGCATTGACAGCCTACAGCCCCCCTTGTGAAGTGCTTTTAAAAGAGCAATTTACCAGATGTTGGCAATCCCAGGTCTACCTGACAGCAGATGGATGCTCTTTACAATAAGAGCTCCTTTTTAAATTCACTAAATGAAGCATGAAACATGTGTAATACTACCTGTTTAAAGGGTCCCTGGATTTGGATAAACAAGCCTCATCAGAACACATGTTCTAATTTGTTGAACATAAATGCTATTTAAAAATGAAGTTGGACAAAGATTTAAAAAAAAGTTTCTAAAAGAAACTTAATTTTCTACTAGGGGATTTCTAATTTTTTGCAGGAGAAGTAGAAGGACACAGTGTGTGAAGTGATGTTCTACCTTGCATTTTTATTTCCCTGTTGGTGTCCTTTCTTCTTTTTGATCTTTTCTTTCTCTCCTTGCTTCCTTCAATCTTTTTTTTTCTTTTTTTCATACCTTTTCTTCCTCCTTTATGTCTTCTCTTCAACTGCTCTTTGTGACCTTTTTTCATTCTTGTTTCCTTCAAGTTTGTTTTTTTTTTTTCCCTCTCAGGTTTCAAATTTAGAAACCTCCTGTAGTAGAAATGTCTGCCATAGAAATCAAGATTTTATACTTGACTATTTTTATATGATCATAAATTACTTAGAGGTTGAACCTGGACTTGAAAATGTGTTAAAAAACCTTATTGTTTAGATAATAGCTGATTCTGCTTAATCTGGATTTATGTTTTACTTTTGATTAGATTATATGAATATTTTTTATAAAAGCATAACAAATTGATTCATATTATGTGAAAACAGCAAATGACCGTTTATGTAATTGTTGTCTAGGTTAAAGGGCGACCTTGCCTACAGCTACAAGGGACCCAGAACAAAAGACGATATTGTGGAGTTTGCCAACAGGGTGGCGGGGTGAGTCTTGGACCAAAAACAATATGACATGAAGCTAAGAACTTAGTAAAACTTCCCTTTTATTTCCAACGTGCCACATGCTGCTCTATTGAAAGCTGTCCAAGGCTGCTTATCAACACTGAACACACTTGTTTCGTAGCTCAGTGGATTTCTGCCTCTGGTGCTCCACTTTAAGCCACTGCACAAAGCGAGGATGACAGATTTTCTCCTCCTTCAGGGGAAATCAAGCTCAATCCATGACAGAGGGGATGATCAAAAGCTTGGCCCCAACTGAAGTGGGGTAGCAGTTTTAGTTTTTTATTCTTTTGTAGTGAACTTCCACCAGGTGGTGCCATCAGTTTAGAAATCAACAACCCGACTTTCCTGAAAGGGCTTGTTTTCATTTGATTTAAATAGCCATCAAAATGAATTATTCTGTGTGGGTTTTTCTTCCTTCAGACCAGCCGTCCGGGCTCTTCCCAGCAAGCAGATGTTTGAGCACATGTTGAAGCGGCACGATGTTCTTTTTGTGTACGTCGGAGCAGAGTCTCTTCTTAAAGTAAGCAGCACCCATGAAATGAGACTTTGTTTTTGTTCCAAGCAGACGCTGTGCTGTAAAAAAAAAATTAGATAGAATAAATTCAAATCGCACCTATGCTGCACTTTTTATAGCAACTAAAAACAATGAAAGGCTGTGAGTTAAACCAGTGAAAAGCTCATTTCTTTCTTCTTGTTTGCAGGAGAAATACAGCGATGTAGCTTCTGAACTTATTGTCTATACTTACTTCTTCTCTGCTTCAGAGGAAGCTTTGCCAGAGGTAAATCTTTTTATTTATTATTCCAGCTCAATGCAGTGCATTGCATCTGCATGATCTGTTTATTACTCCCAAGGTTTTGAATTCCTGTTAACTTGTATCCAGTAGAACATAAACAGGTCATTTACGAAGGATTCTTACCTCTTGAATCTGTTCTTCATCAGTCAACAATAGGTAGAGCAGAATTGTGAAATAGAAGGAAACGATTAAAGATTTCCTAGATTTGTGTTTGTAGCAAAAAATATATGATAAAGGCCTTTTAGTTTAATACAAAGCTGAATGGATTCAGTTTTGTTTTATACCTGAACACGTATAGAATGTTTATAAGTGAGAATCGCACATTGTCGTTCTGTAACACACATTTAAAAGATTGTAACCAAATTTAGCCCTTAATTACTCACCAGGAAAAACATTGATCTGAAATCCATTTCAATATGTTTTATTCTCAAATATTCACACAGTTGATTTAAAAAAGCAAGTTTCTAAACATGTGAAGTACAATTTTTTTAAACTAACTATGTTTAAGTGCATCATATGTTCTTATAATCTTTCTTAAATGGGACTTGCTCTTTAGAAAGAAGAGAATGTTTGGGTTCATTTTCCTTCGGTAGCTCAAGGGGGGCATTTGTTTTATCTTTTTTTAGCCCAAGTTGGTAAGAGCCGTTGCAGAAGAACAACCTGGTGGAGTCCTAATGCTCTGCCTTCTGTTTGTTATAAAACTCCCAATTAAAGGCATTGAAATTGGTGGTTGCAACCAAACAAAAGAAATATATATTTTTGGCAGAAGCTGTATGTATTACAGCTTTACAAAGAATCCCCTCTTAGGAAATGATCCCTTGAAAGTAATCCATGAGTGATGATGTAAACCTTAACATCCCTCTACACTCAGTTTTAAAGCACACGTTGGGATTTTTACAATGTTCCTTTTGTAAGCCGTTAAAAACAATTATAATCTTTGCATTTCACTGTTAAAAGGATCTATAAAGATGGAATCTGATCATCTTCAGAAGCTCTTCTTTGATTTTAAACATGATCTAATCTGGGCTTCTCTATTTGTCTGTCAGTCTGTGTCTTTGTCAGAGCTGCCGGCGGTCGTCGTCTTCAAAGATGGATCCCATTTTACTTATGATGGTAGGTATCTTGTTACTCTGCTCTTTGTGTAACACGTTCTCCCTCGTCTTTTGCTTTTCTTTCTCGCTGTTGTTCTATCATTTCCCTCACCGCAATGACTTATGGTGTGCCCGGCTCATCATAAACCAGCCTGGGCTCTGCCCTCTATTATAGCCATGTGGTTAGGCCAGGGATGTCGCTGTGGTTTGTCTCTGGGCGGACGTGCATAGCAGGCCTCGGTACTTGGCCTGTTCTGAGTGGGCGTTGGAGACCACAGTTTCAGAAAAAGAAAGCGGCGCCGGGCTTGTTCTCTCTGTACAGTTAAACAAAGCTGAGAACTGAACTATCAGTGTAGCAACGCAGAGCCTGAACTAAATGCTTAGATCCTTGTCGGACAGGCTTCCTGTAAAGTCTGCCGTCCATCCGTCCTAGTAGACTTTTCAAACATAATATTTCTGTTATATTCATTAATCAGTCAGATTGATTACAAAGCTAAACCTAACATAATAACTTCTTTGGTTAACAATAAGCAAAAGAGAAAAACAAAAATAAAACAAATGCAGGGAAGAAAGGGAATAAAGGGGGGGAGGGTTCAGCTGCTGCTTTATTAAAGGAATTGGAACACCTTTCTCTTCTAGGTGGGCTTTTTTTTTTTTTTTTTTCTCGCCATCGTCTTCTAGTGAAGCAGACTTGAAATGCGGTTCTCTGTGTCCCGTCTCTCGGCTCTGCCTGCAGGGAATCTCAGCATGCAGCTGTTGTTCAACCTGAAGGTCGTTCTGTGTTTGAAGGAATTGGTGCCTGGCTCCAGTCTTTGAATGGCTTTTCACTTTGGACACTCTGGAGTCGAAACTGATATGAAAAAAACAAATATTCCGTCTTGAAATAGTGGCTGAGTAATATTTAGCAGGTTGAGACTGGATGGAAAAAATCTACTCCGTGACAAGTTTACAAACATTAGAACACTAAGCGGAAACATTACGTGTTTGATTCATTTTTTTTCTTTCTTTGAGTCAGCAGGTAGGTTGGTCTCCTGGAACTATAGGCTGTTTTTCTTTAGACGGCTAATAAGAGCTTTTAGACAGGTGTTTGTTTTAAGAAACAGACGGCCTATATTCCATAGTTTTCCCCGTTCCAAATTCAGTTTTTGATATAAGAACATATTAATAACAAATGATTTTTTTTAAAGCTTTTCTAATTTCTAAATCAAATAAGTCAGTCAGATAAAAAATGTTGACATAGTTAACATTCAGGCCCTTCCATTCTGTGGGCGTATTAACTGATTGATGTCATTGAAACATTGAAAACATTGACAGGGAAAAAAAAAGTTGTTTTCACAAACTCTAATAGTAATTGGATATTTTAAAGTGTTTTTTATGGGAGAGCTAAATGTATGCAAAAGACCAAACCTGAAATTTTTCTGAACCTGACTTCTGGAAATGTATTTACCAAATCTCACAGTTTTGTTTTGTACACCTAAAGATTCCTCAAACTTAAAACTTGAAAAATATGCAAATCTAATCTGAAAAGTATTTAAAAAAACTACCAAAGGAACTGGTATTATTTTAACACAGTAGGAAGTACTTTAAAATACTTATAGACTGATCCCACTGAAAAAAAAACATATGTGAATAAATTTTCTAGTTTAAAAATCTGCCTTTCAGACTAAATTATAAAACTAAAATGTAAAAATGTGAACTTCTTCAACTTTAAACTGCACATTCAATTAATAAAACTCAAATGGTTCAGTATTTTTAGGGTTTTTAACATCAGTCTGCTTTTACATTGCTTTACTCTTTCTATCCAATAATTTCCATATCAATGCAACTCAGACTAGTCGATTAATTTATATAATTAATTGCAACATTGGCCAATGATTGGAAGGAATTTTTATTTTGATTTTAAAATAAAAACTAACCTTTTTCAACAACCTAAAAAAAAATTTAAAACCTGCTGTAAAAATATTTTGTAGTCATAGGTTTCTAGCTTTACATCAGTAAATCTTAAAAACATTTTAGCCTTAAGTAATCATATTAAATGATAATTGTGTTTGTATGTTTTTACTCCTTTAAAGCCCTGTGTGGGTCTATAGCTTAATATAAATATAAGCATATAAAAGAACAGAAAATTTGAGCTGATTTTATTCAACAAGTCCAAAACTAAATGGATGTTCTAAAATGTCCATGGGATCTCCTCAGATTTAAGTGTTTCCTCGCAGCAGTATGAGTTTACCGTGTTGCTTCATGATGCGTTGAACATCGACCCCGCATTTAACCTGAGCTGGGAGCCGGAAGCGGAAATGAAGGGCGTCAAGGCACAGCGCCAAAACAAACGGCCCCCAGTAGTGGCTGTTGGGAAGGTTTGGTACACGGCTCACGACCTGCAGCAAAAAATTCATCTGCGTCGGTGTCTTGTAACGGGCACCTATTTGCTCCGCCTGACCGTTAGAGAACATGGTCTTGGTGCTCCAGAACCGCAGCAGCAGAGGCTCGCCGCAGTAAACCTCGACAACGAAAACTCCACACTCAGCAGAGTCCTCCAGGACGCTGATGGAGAGGATGCAAGAGCATGGCATCGCCATGGATACGGAACATTAAACCTGTGAGAGATGGAGCAGCCAAACAAGACGACAAAATGACTTTAATTTGAGAAAGAAAATCATCCTTATTATCAAAAATCATCTCAAGTTGTTAAGCAACCAGACCCACTCGGTGTCAGAAGAGAGAAATTCCTCTGGAAATCCTTGTTTTTATTTCTGTTTCTTCAGATCCCCAGCATCTGTTTCTGCCTGCTTTACTAAATCCCTCAGACTTTTCTCCTCTGACTTGATGCAACATAAATGAACTGATGTCTTTTTTTTTTTTTTTTTTTGCATCCCTCACTTTGCATGAGGTTCTGTCTTATCAAATGTTATTTGGCTGAACTTCCGTGACTCTTTTGCATAGCAGGCCAGGTATCATTCAGATGACGACATTTTCAGAATGTGGCTGAAAAACCTAAACAATTAACGGAATATATCAGGATTTTATCTAATAAACAAACAGTAGGTGGTTTCTGACAGTAAAGTGGATAAAAGAGATGATGGCTTTTAAAAGTAAATTCTGAAGGTTGTTGCGTCAAAAGCTGATGTCAGCTTTGTTGAGTTGATTTTTGAAGAATTGATTAAAAGTTGTTGGTCTATTAAAAAGCCCGGGGTTAGAGCTGGTGTTTCAAAAGTTTAAAGGGTATGAACGGTTTCATAAATTGCTGTTTACGGCTGTCTTGCCACAATATTGAAATTTCAAACTCGATTTGATTTTGATACCCAGAAAAATATTCAATACTAGATACTATTTTCAATACCGTGCAAAAAATGCAGAATAATTAAAGGAATATTTATCACAGTTAAAGACAAACCTTTTTCAATCTAAACATGGCACATGCCTTCTCAACTGAATCAGAGATTATATTAGTTAAATAAGTGTACAAATAAATGTAAAATAACCCAAATATAACTTCATTTTACTAAATTTTTAGGTTATTAGCTGTTATTTTAGGTTATTATTTAATTTATCCAGATGCAGCTTTAAAGTAATGATTCCTTTCAGGGTATCGATATTTTTAACAAAAAGTTCTCAAAGCTCTTATGCTTATTATTGTTATGAGCTGCATTGTTTTTCATATTCTGCCCCTTCCCATGTTATTCCAACATCTTCCCTGAACAGTTATATAGTTTTTCTTTTAGTTTTTAAGTTGGTTCAGATGCAAAACACTTATCAGCAATTCACTGCTGCGCCCTTGCTGCTTTTACCGTGCAGGTCTGTGTTGTTTGAAAGAAGAGGTCCCACTGAGCAGATACGCACTGTCCAAAAACCAGCCCTCACTTTGTGCAACATGATATTCGACACAGTCCTGTTTTTTTTTTTTTTAGCTTTGATTGCCGTCGCAACGCACTTCCCAAAACAGCAGCGTCCTGCTTTTGAAGAACACCATTAAAATATAGTCCTGCACAAAGCCTCATGCATATTTAACAACTAAAATCCTCAGCGCCGTGCTGCTGTGCAGTTCTAAGCTGTTGCTGGGCTTCAGACTCTCTGTAGTGTGGATCATTAATTGTCTGTGGATAAAGACACTGACCGACGTGGCCTTTATGTAGGGAGACAGATGAAACATTACCCTAAAAGGATCAAAGCTGCTTTCCTCACTGTTTCTTTCACCAATATGATGTTTATATTCCAAGGGTCTCTAAACGGTCTGGAAAGTGTGATTTCAGGTCTTCCCATGTTTGGATCACTATGGAAATAGGAAATAATTAAGTTTACTAATTAAACTTTACTGTTTTTTTTTTATTTAATTTCCTGTCCTTCCTTCTGGATCCTTTCCTTAAATCTGCTTGTAGTTTTCTGTCTTCCATATGTATGTGTAGTTTTCTAGCAGTACAAATTTCATAATAGCCACAAAGGACTATAAGCCCAAAACACATGGATTCCATTTTTGTATCTGTCTGATGACCATAACAATTGGAATATATTTGTGTGAACGGCGCCAGGCATATCTGTTGCGCTGCTCTGCAGCTGTGTCTGCGTAGTTCACTACGCAGCAGTTTGTAAAGAGTCAGGTGGGAAAAGAGACATGTTGGCAAAGTAATACACATCAGCTTTGGAGAAAATACAAAGTAAAATCTCTTCATTTCAAGGTCAACCGACTGGGTTTGTCCCCATAGAGGTTTGCACAAAATCACATAGTGTATTCAGACTTGGACACAATCAATCAAACATTTCATTGAATAGTTTATTTATGGTAGGAGCTCAGGAGTACAGAAAAAAGATGAAGCGTGGATCGTTACAATTTCTACCTGGCTTGTTTATCCTGGGGAATATTCTGGTACGTACTCTGGCATTAATCTCAGGAGTATGGAGTCTTAGTGGGACCTTCTACAGTCAGTGTGTTAGAAAAAAAAAACAGGCATTGGAGCGTGAAGGATCAGTGTGCCTTGAGCTTCTCTTTGGAATTTTTACATGGGGAACATGTATGAATGATGTTTTTTAGTTCTAGTTCCCCATTTTTCCTGTTCCCAGCTCCATGTGAGGTTTTCCAGTTATCTGTTTGAGAGGTTAATGGTTTGATCAAATTGCACCTTTTAGGGAAATGTTCATAAATGTGCCTGCTGTGTAGCAGAGCTTGTTTGCATGTGCTGATTATGTTCATTTAAAGTAGAGGCTCTATAACTAACCATAAAAGCTCTTAAATAAGTGATAACACAGTGACGTTTGGATAAACCACAAACAGGCAGCCTTTTCCTGTCTGATGATGTGAACAGAGCCAACATGCTGGAATGGAAGGTAAACACTGGTGACATTTAACCTTTGCTGTAGTTTATGTTGCTAAAAATGAGACCTAATAGGAATGAGTCTATCCTTCTAAAAACATTGTTTTGATTTCCCAGTGCTCTACTTTTACTCTTAGACAAAATTAAATCCTTGTTTTCTCTCTTTAAATTCACCATTAATGACAGCTGGCATGATTGAAACCTTTAATCCAACTCACTGGTCCTAACATATAACTCCCTATAGATTCTTTACCAGTCCTGGTAAATATGTCTGATCAGTTGGTTTTCTGCCAGAATTGAATGGGATATGAACTTTTCTTTAATGTTTTGATGAGCATCTGAGAGAAATTAGGTTCTTAGCAAACTGGGAAGGACAGAACATGCAGCTCTGCCTTTGTGATATAACATTTTGTTATTTTTGAAGAGTGGTAAACTTTAATAGGCCATTGAATCAAATGACGTTTATATTCTAGCAAAACAGGAACTCATAAATTACTAATTAAATGTTCTCCCAAGCTTTGAGAAACTCATCAAAGGGCTCAGTGGCATTTCTTTCATTGCGATTTTTAGGGGGGTGAGTTATTGTAGTGTTAAGGATTTTATAAAAAACAAAAAAAAACACCCATAGTTCCTTTGTAATTTCTAGTAATTTGTTGAATATGTTAACTTTTAAAGTAAATAGTTTTATTGCAGTTTTTTTTAATATAATTTCCTGCTGTTTCATCCTGATTCAACACATTTAACATTATTTGTTTCTTTTGTACAAGCATGTCCCTATCAGACTTTAGAGGTCAGTTACCCTGCTGCCTTTAGATACTCCAGGTTTCGTTTTTTGAGGGAAGAAAAGTTTTCTTCTTTCACTCCAAAGCTGGGAAAGGATCTCCCAAAGCCTGTAAGGATGGCCGATACTTTGACTGATGCTTAAAGCTCCATGTAAGACTCCTCTCCTAAATTGAACTTTTAATTCTAGTTGATCCAACATATCGGGCTGGTTGTATTTTATTAAGATTTTTTTTCTGCTGTTATTTAACTGCTCCTACTCTATTAATTTGACTATAGCTGTTGTAGTTTATTGCTTATTTGGGTTTTTTATGGCTTTCTTTTATGGGCCTGTGCAGCACTTAAGGTGTTTAAAAAGCTAAATGAACAACTGATTCAATGTTTGATTGAAATGATCAATTGATTCTTTTAACCTGAGAAAATGAAGACGTATGATGTGGCTAACATAATAGTACCCTATCAGGTTTAGATGCCTTAGAGCACCCCTCATCCCAGTATACAACACCTTTCACTACATGAGTGAATCAAAAGCAACTTATATTAATGACTTCATTTGCTCACGTTTTTCTCACATCACAATTTAATTGAAACTCCACCTTACATAACATGATAGGAAACATTGTGACGTCAGCTTGAGGTGAAATATGTTTTTCCAGCATTTGCTTTAACAGTTTTATCTCATTTGGATCTAACCTGTTAGACCTCATAACCGACCTAATATTGTGGCCAAAATAAAGGAAACTCCCCTTAAATTACAGAGACGTTTACCTAAAAGAATTCTACATTTTCACTTCGTCATTGTTTAAGATGTATCAGATAATTGTTTCTTTAGCATCAGACCTTAATTTCCTGCTTTCATTGTAATGTGTTTTCAAGCTTTGTGGATGTTTATTACAGGATCCTTTTTTTATTTAGTAAAAAAAAAATCAAATCATTTTATCCCCATCAGTCTTCTCTTTCTGTTAGAGCTCTCTTTGATGAAGCTCCAGTCCCTCCTCTGCTGTTCTCCGCTGTCATTCAGTTTCTTTCTTATTTGCATAGGCTTCCAGGTCTGTTCTGCCATTAACCTTCATCCTTGAAATGTGTCGGAGCTCCCTCCCACCTGGGCTCCAAACTCTAACTCCAAATCATCCTCTCTCTCCACCCACTGTCTGCTTTTATTCCCCTTCCTGCCCCTCATCGCTCCATGTTGTCTCCCCACTGTGTGAACTGTTGGCTGACGGGCTCCTGCAGGGCAGCATGAAATTTTCTGAGTCTCGCGCCCCGAGAAGAGAGCGGCTCTAATTTGATTCAAGGTGAAGCAAGTTGAGTCGGTGTACAAGAGCTTCATCAGATACAAACTTTGAAAAAAAAAAAAAAAAAAAATCCCCCACTCCCTTTTTCTTCTGAATTCATCCTCTCTCTATTGCTTCTGGGAAAAGTTGTGCAGCTTCACGCTGTCTATAAAGCAAAAAACATCTGGGGGAAGGAGTCTTTGAAATATCTACCACATCGACTGACTCAGCAGGCTTTTACAGAAAGATGGTGTTCCCTTCGTACAGCAGCAGGGCTCTGGAAAAAAAAAAACCAACCTTCTAATACAACTGTAAGGCACGACCTTGCAGGTTTAAAAGCGTGTTTGAGGGTTTTAAGTTGTCATGTCTTGTGTTGTGCTCCCGGCTCCTTGGAGGCCCTGCGGCACAAGAATCATGTTAAAAGTCATCAGAGCTCATGTAATTACTGAAACGATAGCATGAAGGTCGGGGAAACGTATTAACATGTCATAATAGGAGTCCCAGCTATGTTTGACAGTAATTATGAGTTTCCTGTAGCTTTACTCAGTTCTTTTAGCTTCTATGAATCCTCTTGTATAACCCCCCCATACTGCCTCCAGATGTTTGTCCAGAGAAAATGATATGGTTTAACCGATTTTCTTTTTTGTTGCATGGCGTGGATAAGTTCCAGCGCTTTGCAAATGTGTTTGATTCATCTATCCCTTGAAATATTTTCATATTCTGAGATTTTTTCAGGTCATGACCACACATCTAAATGCACGTTATAGACATTTTATACAATAGAACATAATAAAGCAGCATAATTGTGTGGTGAAAAAATGGAATTAAGTGAAAAAAAAAAAGAAAAAAAAGGAAAATTATTTGCATACTAAATATTTTGCTTCAAGTACAAAAAGTTTATTATTGAATAATCATTGTTTTTACCTCCCACTACAAGGCTTAGAGCCTCATCTTTCCTTAATGGACGCTCTCAGGTTAGCATTATCAAACACAATCCACTCATTTTAATGGTCGGACCCAAACCGTTTTGCATGAATTAAAATTTGTGCAGCTGTTTTTTTAGACCAGGTGGAACATTCTCACTTGTTGCAGGTGCAAAAAAATATCAGGGCCAAAGAGTTTTAGTCTCTTTTATTTATTTATTTATTTTTTTAAGCTAGACAAGATTGGATGGAGAGAATCTGTAAACTGATGTCTACGTTTTTCTAAAGGTTTTAAGTTTGATTCAGATCTGGACTCTGATTGGACCATTCTAACACATAAATCTACTCTAAAAGCTTTTTTTCCACGATTTTTCCGTATTTAGCTCCACCCATTTTGCCCTCACCTTCAACATCTGCCCTGTTACTTCTGAAGGAAAATCATTCCCACCCCATGAAGCTACTGCTGCCATGTGTTCATCTTGGGTTTGTGATCTGGGTTGGCGTTTCACCGCGGATGATTTTCTGCATGCCTGTGAACACCTTCAGTTTTAGTGTCATACAACTAGAACATATTCTTCCATATGTTCGTCCCAAACATGGCTTCCTGTAAATGTTTCATCAGTTTTTTTTAAAGCTGCACCATCTATTGAATTACTCTCTCTTTGTAATATCCGTGCCTACAGTTTTACAAGCTGCAAAATATTTCTTAGCAAATGATATCTCAACTGCTACACATCTGTATAGCAGTACTCTAAATTATTCCTCCTATACTCTGCAGCTTCTCCAAAGGCCATGGCTATTTTTGCAGTTTTTATTTATTTTAAATCTAACTCTGCTCCTCTCTGTCTTGTCTGCTTTGTTCTTTGGACCTCATGATGTAACTTCATTGATATTGTCCGTTACAAACACTGGGGGTCTTTACAGAACAGCTGGATTCATGCTGAGCTTAAATCGCATAAAGTTGGACTTTCTCTAACAAGATGTATCAAAATCTACCAAATGCATTGGATTTTCTTTAGAGGTATCAGAGAACAGAAGGAACGTAATGCTCAGTGAGCCACAGTTTTTGGGTTTTCCTTTTTGAAATATTGAAGCCATGTGTTGTTTTCTTTCCTTTTTTTGATGCACTGCTTTGTGTTGGTCAATCATAAAATCCATTTTGTTTGTTGGCGTCATCTTTACTTTGGCAGAGTCCTGGATGTATAAGATAATGGCATGGTAGTTTTTCCCTGCCCGTTTTTTATTATCAACAAGCACAACTGGTGCAGGGAAAGACAGAAGGAAAAACATTGTGACTGGATCATTTAATACTTTTGACAGCCATTTATTTGATAAATAAAGCATGGTTTGTTTACTCTGGATAATCGTTGACAGTCCAGCCTGAAAGAATATCCTCACCCCTGTTATTTAGTGTTTTTTTTTTATCTGTACATTGATCATCTATGTGTCCATCGTGCTGTTTGTGACTCAGACCACTTCAGAATCCTCTGATCTTTGTTTAGGTGCCCGGTGTCTGTGCACGCTTAGACCGTGTCTCGCTCTTTACCCCCTGAAGAGCTTCCATTTGGTAAACACTGAGATCTTCTGACAGTCCAGCCGTCAATACGCTGCTATGCTTTGCTTTTGATATCGACAGGTTGTGTGCTGAATCTCAATAAGCTGCTCTGTCCCCTTGTTTCTCAAAGATTCGCTCTGTGTGTTTATTGCAGAGTATGAGGACGGCAGCCTGTCATCATGGGTGAACAGGGAGCGCTTTCAAGGATACCTTCAGATTGATGGCTTCACGTTATATGAACTTGGAGAAACAGGTGGTTTATTCTGCTTTTATACACAAAACATCTTGTTTTCATGTTTTCCTTTTGTTTTGTATTTTTAAAGAATATTATTTTGAAACCAAAAACATGTTCCTGACATAAGCATAAAGCAGTAATTATTATTTCTCCATTACTTTTTAAGAGAGAGTGTTCCAGCCTAATCCCACTTTTTTTTTTTTTATTTAACCGTCAAAAGCAATGTAGCAAATTGCGACACTAAAAGAGCTAGATCACATGTTAAAATACACTTATGGGCCTGAAGCTCTTATGCATTTATTTATTTACTAATTTTCCATTTTGATTTGCATTGTCTTGCATAAAGAACAGAGTTTTTGTTTTTTCCTTAAAACTATAATTGGATACAATTTCTATTTTTTTGTAAATCAATGTTTTATATTTTGGCCAATCTTCTTGGTGGAATTGTTCCAGGTTTATTTTTCCAGGTGGTAACTCTGAGTTTGGGGATTTGCCCTTCAGAAGCGTAGCTTCTGTCGTCTTTATCTACTCCTCAACCAGTTCTGACATGTGTTTGGGATCATTGTCTTTTTAGAACATCCTCTTGGTCCTTATTCTGCATCTTTATTTCCCCCTTCTTTGGTGTGTGTCATTAATTGGCATTGAAACATGCAACCAGCATGATGCTGCCACCACCATGCCTAGCAAATATTGCAGGGTTTTTTAGTTTCAAAGCCTTAGAATACATTTTTCAAATGTTTCTCTCACCATTTTGGCCAAACAACTTAATCACTCACTGATCAGACCAACAAAATCATTCTTCAAAAGACGTCTAACACATTCTGATGTATGAAAATATCAGTGAAGCTTGGAGATAGGATTTCATTTTGCTGCTTCATAGTTATATTAAACTGTCTTCAAAGTGCACAATAACACAGGGTTTCCACTCTAAGTCATGATTAAGCCTTTCTTGGTTGCTTTTGACCATCCTTACTAATTTCCTTTCACTAGATGGTGACATTTTGAGCCTTATGGATGAAACTTTAGCCCAACTGTATGGCAGGAAAATGATAAATAGGAATCCTTAATTTGGCACCAACCCCAACCTTGTATATTATGTATGACCTGAATGTAAAAAGCTGGGTGTTTCCCAGCAATTAAATCATTTTAAAGGAACTCTTGCTTTTAGGAGAAAAGATTTAATGAAATATCTAAAGTTAAAGTCACAGTTATGCCTTGATGACAACACTTACAAATAATATACGTTTGTTGTGTAATTGTTCCACCCTGAAAAGGAGTAATTTTAGCTCTAAATTGATCACATCTGTGCTCATAAGCATGTAAAAATTCACCCTGAACTACACATTTATTATATTTTAGTAATACTTTATTGCCAGAGGAAATGGACATCAACTTTTTTTCGCAGACTCGTTTTCAATGCTTTTCTGCTTTAGATTTTGAGCCATAGCTGTGGCTCTTTTTATTGCCTTTTCCATGCATATAGATCCTTTTTAACATCCAAATATGCTAGTAAGCATTTTTTAAACTGCATATTAAATCACAAGCATAAATCATTCGAAGCGTGTCAGCGAAGTGTTATTATGTAACGAACCGCCTAATGTTTAGCAGCCCCGCCCTCAAACGCGTAGTTTGCTATAGGGCAACTTTAAAATTAAAGGTCAAACATCTCAGAGCTGCTGCTCTGGAGCATGGTCAGCTTCGGTTGTACTTGTGTGGCTATTTCTGCTGTAAGAGAGAAAGAATCTCTTTGCCCTCCAGAAATAGCAGGATTTGTTATTCTTGTTTAAAAATCTTATAAAGGTAATTTAAGCTGAAGAGTGAAATGCAAACTGCCTCTTAAACAGCAGTAAACTGATGCTCAGTGCAGGAAATTGGTACTTCTCTAATATTAGATACAGTATTTTCTTCCTTTATAGGCTTTTCACTTACAATATTAGAGCAGCTGTGGTTACCGGATACAGTGGCTGGATTCCAGCAAGCAGTGCAGTTTGATGCACCAGCTTTTCTATACATTTAAGTTTCTCAAGTTAAGACGTTTCCAGGAAAATATTCTCACTGCTGTCCAGTTATAATAAAAATAACGGAACAATAGTGTTTAAACTTCTTTAGCTCTTTATGTCTCTATATTTTGCTTTCATTAAACTAGAATTTCTTTGACTTCAGACTTTTTTTTTTTTCTTTAACGGTAAACATTTACAAGCCAAATTTATCCAATACAGGCCTTTAGATTACCAACACACTGCATACCAAAAAAGTACAATGTTGTTTTATCTCTGAACACGTACAGAGTGTTTGCCTGAAACTTTGGTGAGCAACATTAAAAATCATCATCAAAACAAAACGCTTGCTGTCACTAGAGCAATGGTATTTCAGAACATGAAGATTTTTTTAATGCGTCTACAGTGGTGAAAGAAAATGTTGACTAAACCAAAAAACTTTCTGTTAGGATATACATTTCTCCACAGCAGTAAAATTTCAAGCTTGCTCTGAACGTAAGTGAATTGCTCACCTGCAAAATTGAATTGTCATTGCTGAAAAAGGAGCCAAGATAAAGATCTCAAACTTTTTAATCGATGTTAAAGCTCATTCTGCTCACTTTTTTTTTGTTGCTTGGTGATGTTTATTGGGTTAAATGATTCAGTTTTAAAGAAACTATACAAAGTACAGCTGCAGACGGCAGTGGGTGGTCCTCACAGCTCTGCACCGCTCAACCTACAGCAACCATGGAAGCTGCACATCGCCGCCTCCATGTCTTCTTAGAGCCAGTCGACATGTTCTCCACTTTGCCAGGAATAAAACCTGACAGTTGGTCAGGCCGAGTTCAACTTCAGTTAAAAGACTTTAAAAAATTTGACCCACATCTGTCCTTTCTGACACAAGATGTGGTCATGTCCTGTTCTTTGTAGGTGGGACTAAATTATCTGATTAAATGACTGTGCCAAATTGTTTTACGATGGTCCATCAAAAGCCAAACAACAATTGGAGCAGAGATGAATCTCTATCATAGAGATTTAGGACAATGTAATCCAATAGGGTTCCAAAAATCCTCATTTCCAGTTTGAAGTAAAACATCATGCATATGCGATTTAGAAGCTATACAATTGGAGAGAGGTGCACATTCACCACTCTGCCACACCCACAAGGTTCAGCCAGTGATGATTTTCAGAGAGGGATCCATCATCACTTTGTTGTCTGTCGTTTCACAGATTAAAACTCTTTATAACTGAAAATGTTAAGAGATGATGTATATCAGTGAAACGGGAGACTTCCTGTTCTCAGGATGTGGGGTTGAAGGGATTTTATCAGATGATCATGTGTACGCGTTGAATGCTGGTCTGGGATGATACACAGGAACTATGCTGCGGCCCTGATCTTGTGTTTAGAGGTTATAACTCCATGCTTGATGCTCGGTGGTGCCTGCATGCTTTAATGCAGCAAAACTCCTTTGATAACTTTTGATCCTCTATGCCTTAAGTTTATGCTGAGTCGTTTTGAAGTCTGTGACTCCAATGCTGTGGGAGTTTGCTCAGAAAGGACATGAGTGAAGGAGACAGAATGGCTGACTTCCTGTGGAGTTTGGACCGTAGCTTCAAAAGATTTTTTTTCTTCTGTATATTGTGGATGTCCATCAAGTTTTATATTCCTCTGTCAAAGTGTGGCTTGGTGCTTTTTTATGTTATGTTTTTAGGCTCCAGTGGCCTTTATTTTTGTGTTTATTTTTTTTTATAAAGTCGTCAGACAGGAAAGCAGTGTAGAGAGGGGAAGACATGTGGCACATGTTGACTCGAGAACCAAAGCCTCCGTACATGGTTGCACACTTAAGCACTACACCAATGCCGTGCCCATGGCTTGGCGCTTTTTGTTTTAGTCCTCCTAGATGGCGCTTTGTAGTATTTAGGCTACGCCCACGGAACATTGGCCTGGATTCCCGTGTGGGGTTAGGATTAAACATACTGATGCAAATTCAAAAATCGATGTGGAGGTGAGACTCAAGCATATGGTCACTGTGTAATGCTGCACCTCGCCTTTCTAACCCTATCTTCAACATCCTCCAGGGAAAACGGTCTGTGATGATGATCTGGTAGTACTGGCAAAATAAAAACTTTGTTGTAATTATTTTTTAAGCATATAAGTATACTACAACAATGCTATGATGCAATCCTGACATGAACGGAGTCCAACCAAGCAAAGTCTCTCCGCTCTGAAAACACTCCCTGTGGAATAGACTGGGAGAGACTGCAGCGCAGCTTCCACAACTCTCAGACAGAAAGAAACGTCCATTCTTTTTATTCTAAGCCAAGCAGAGAAAGGGTTACAGACATCAGCGCTGAGGCTCTTTCCAAACAAAGAGCACTGAATCATGAACACATCAGAATCTTTGGTTACACCTCTGATGAAGTGGTGTCAACTCCCTCACATATCATCAGCAGAGCAATGTGCTCCCACACTGGGTATTATCTGATGGATTTTATTGTCAAACGTCTAATGTAGGTGTTTCTGGGGCTTCTTCTCCAACCTGGCTATAGACATTCACTCTCTTCCATTCCTTAGGGAGACTAACGGTGTCTCTTTAGTTGTCTCCAGTGTCTTTCCATTCTTTTTGCCAGCCTTAGGTCATTTGAACTTAAAACATCAGAGCAGGTGATTTACTCTTATTTTACTTAACAAAAGGGATATTTTCTGCTTCAGCTGTTGACATTTGAAGGATATAAAATATAACATTAGAGTTATACCTTAAATTGTTCTAGTTTTAAGAAGGAAAACCCATGATTTATGGGAAAGTAAACATGTCTATAATATTTAACAACCAATTAATTTTGAGGCTTAACAAGTCTTTATA
>JAUZNJ010104446.1:0-20794 GCA_034780135.1 Jordanella pulchra | reverse complement strand
TCTATTTATCTTTGGCAGGAAATTGCAAGCATTATAACGTCATTTCCATTAAATCAGTGTAAAAAGGTCTTAAAACAGTATTATCGTTTATCGCAATAACTTTTTGAGACAATTAATCGTTCAGCAAAATGTGCCATCGTGACAGGCCTAACTGTCATTAAAACTGTGTGGAAATTTCAGGATTCTCAGTCTGTAGATTTCAACCAAAAACTACATCTTCTTTTACATTTCATTAGCATGGATTTTCCTCAGTCAGAACAAAACAATGTATGTTCATATCCCTTATTTCCTTCAATGCTTGATAAAGTTATCCACAGGTAGGGAGACAGATGGATGCATTACCTCTGCGGGCCGTGTAAATTCATATCTACAAAAACAGTAGTACCATATAAATAAATCAACCAGTTTTTTTACCTCAGCTACTTCTTGCATATTTTTTCATGGGTTGTGTTTTCATATTGTGGCGAAGTACAAGAAGACCGGACGGTCACAGCTAATCAGAGATTAACCTTCCTGCTGCTTTCATGGGCTCTTAACATGCACTTCCATGAAGCACTTAAAAAAATAATGAAATAAATAAATCGCAGTCAAGAATTTGTTGGGTGCACCGATGTAACCAAAAAGAGAAATGGTCACACTCAACATGTTTTAAGATGGATAGAACCCTGCTGTGTATTAAAATTAATGTTCCCTTGAGGCATCAGATTGAGACATATGTTAGCAGTCAGTGTTTTATGTATGTGTTTTAATTTATGTATGCAGTTCCATTAGTTCATATGTTGAGACTTATTCTCAACATAAAACCCCCCACAAAAGGGTTTTGAAGTTTATTCACTTCATACCTGGTTGCTTCTATTGCAAATAAGAAACCTGATCTTGAAGACTGTCCGGTAGGGAATAAAATTGTATCTGGTTTCGTTTTGGCTAAAGATAAGCAGAATCATAAATTATTTCTTTAAACAACTGGAGGACAGTCTTAACATTCCTGCCGAGAGCTTAAAAAGCTCCCCCCTCCTTAAAGGCATTGCTACTTTACTTAAAGTATGCCAGCTCCAGGAAGGTATGTCATCCCAAAAAGAGATTGCATGACTGAAAATGGAAAAATACATTTCCTGTTTAATATTAAAATGGCCTTCTGAGGAGAATAAGTCCTGCACCTTGAGCTGAGATTTTGTTGCAGAAAGAATATCCCCTGAAATTTCTCTGTTCAGCTCTAAGGTCGATTATTTAAGATTTATGTAAAATAGCGCGCCAGTAGGGACGGCAAAGAGCAGTAAAGGGAAATGCTGTACATCTAAAGAATATGTTTGAAGTTTTCATTTAAAATTGCTAAAAATTAAGTTATGAAATGTACCTGTATTTAAAAGCAAATAAAAAGCAAGATATAAGAAATCCACTGTCTTTACTTTAGTAGTTATTTGTAGAAAAATTATGAAAACTGCTGTCATTGCTTTTTTTAGATTAGGGTGTTATCACAGGAGAGGATGCATTAGTTAGGCGATGATATGCATTCACACTCTGTAAATAACATTTTTAATTAGTTGTCTGAACTATAACTCATCAGTGATATTAAATTTACAGACCCAGATGGATCCAGATTACATACAGTCAAAATTCTGCCAAAAGTGTGCATGCAAGTAAATACAAGCAACGTTAAACACATGTAAACTACTTTCTACATGCATTATGAATATTTAACGCATGCAGATTCCGTAGTATGAAGCCCCCAATATGTCACAACCAGATATTCCTACCAATCCTGCCTTTGTGGGCACAAAGGCCACAGTGATACCTGCATGAGTTGGCACCTGACTGTTCAAACATTAAAACATGAAAATTGATACAAAAACTGCTTCAAAATCAGTTTCAGGTTTGATAAATGACAGTGTTGGTAAGTATTTACATTAGCATGTCCTCCACCGAGCATTTAGTGCAGCTTTTTCATAAGAATACGATCTGATAAAGAAACATGCAAAGTTTACTTGTGCAGGTCCTCCCAATGTGAATTTCTTTTTACAACCAAACCCTGCTTTGGAGATCAACTTTGTGTGCGCTATCACGTTTACATGTGTTTTAATTATACATCATTATATATATACCTTTGGCTCAAAGTTGGGCTGTTAATATCTAGTTGCCTTTCACCAGTTTAGCAATTTAGACTGTGGCTTTCAGCAGTCATTAATCCCCAAACAACAAGTAGTCTCTGTTCAATTTACCATCAACCAAACAGGATGAATCTTTTATCAGTGATCATTCATTCACTGTATAAAATAATCACACAGATTAAAACAACTGTACCTTTATTAACTAATAATCACTAAAAACACTACACTAAAAACACTAACACTACAGAAAATGAATACGAGTAAATAAAAACAAATAAAGGGTGCTTTAGGAGTCCCTTCAGAGTGTGTGGGGAAGAATAAATTTTTAAAGCTTAGTGCATCTAACATGTCATTTAAAAATGACAGCAGATAAATGTGAATAAACCCTGACATTGATATTTAATGCAGTCAAAACAGTAACGTTTTATTTGGTTTTACAGTTTCAGTTGGCCACTTTTGTTTGGACACCATCAAAGTTGAAAACAGAAAGCTTATTTCAGGTAAACACAAGCAAAAATATTATATCTAATTTTCCATCCCAAGCAGAGCAATTATTAAGCATCAGAATAAAAGAGGAGAAGGATGAATTTTGCTGTTGGCTTGGTGTAGGAAGGAAGGGCCTTTCGGTTTGTCCCAAGAAAGCAATCATAAAACAAAAACCTATTTTTTAATACCTAAATAGTTCGTTGTAAAAGTTCTATATGTGTCAAATTTTTTTTTTTATTAAAATTATCAGTGATTTATATATGTACTGTAGGTGATGTTAACTTCATATTAACTTGATAGCATTAACAAAGCACAAATGTAGCCGAGAAACATTTTTTTTTTTTTGAAATCCTTATTTCCAATAACATATTGTAAGGAATGAATATCGTCATTGTCCCTCGTAGAAAAACATAAAGAACAGACACCTCATTATAAAAGGTTTAAATACAATAACTCAGTGTCAGATGCTCTTTTTTATAGTGTATAGGTACCTTTCCTATCTAGAAATATAGGTCTGCACTAAAACCCAATCTGATGTCTACTCCATTAGCTTGGGATTCTAATGGATCCATGCAGTATTCATAGACCCGAGTGAATAAAAGCATTACAAGTTTCTGCCCAGTCATACAAAAATATAATTATGTAAATAGCTACATTCCAGCTTAATGATATATATTTAAAGACTACAGAAAACTCAGTAGTGGTCTTACCTTTATATCAAAGCTAACTAAATAAAGATATTGGGGTAATACTGCAGAGCTTTTATCAGGTTGACATTGATTATCCGAGTCGTAATCTACTCTCAGTTTGCCATCAAGCTTGACCCACCTGCTGAGACGATGCCAACGGCCAGCTGCTCTTTCCTTCCCTCCATTCAGATGACTCACCTCCTCCCTTTGTCAGCTGCTGCAAAAGCATACTGATGCAATGTAGGGGGACAAGGTGTGGGCGATGCAGGTGGATGCCCCTGTGGTGTGTTGCCACGAGACTGCAGCTGATAAAAGTCCAGCGGCTGCCTCAATGCACTTCACTGTCATCTTTGATTTATTTCTTTAACTCTAGATTGAGCACTGCTCCCAGCTTAAAAACTAGAATCCAACAACAAGAAAATGATGTTATGTGCAATCTTTATTTATTAACAGAGGTTTCAGTTTGTTTAAATTTTGCAGTCGGTTGGATCTGACCCAAGTTATTTCTGACCTTTCTGAGGATCTGTTTGTTTATAGGTTTGTTATGTCTGAAGGGTTGTTATTTTAATGAAACATGGAATTTTAAAACTCAGGATGAAAGCAGGAGGCAGGCGATTTCTAACAGCTTCATAAGAATCCGCAAATAACCTGATTTTCCGTCACTGTTGCACAAAAATGTCTGTTTTTGCAATTCATCTGCAGTTTTTATTTCTGAAATAGCCGGCTTAAGATTTCCTACAAATTGTTTTTTGTTTTGTTTTTCATTGCAAAGCTGACGGGCTCTGACACTGCAGGGTTCTTCACTGGCATTTTAACCACAGCAGTGACTTGTCTGACAGGTACAGTTAACATTACACCCACATCACTAATGCTAATTTTATGATCATTTAATGTGGAGAGAACGTCCACTAAAAAAGTATATTTAATGAAACTATGTGATAGTGGCAACCTACATAGTTTGGTGTCTAAACTGTATTTATATGCTAACATGGTATCATATTTAATTCTAAACCTCGATGTTTTCAAGATACAGTCAGCATTTGAAAAAGGATTTGAATAAAAATATTTCTATCTCCACTGTTTTACTTTAACAGTAATTTGAAATTGAAGGTGTTGTGCTTTTAGCCTCAACCGTATAGATTTAGTGTTCCTCTGCTGAATCGGGTCTGCAACCTGCAGATGGACAGAAATTGGCTCGGTTAGTTTTTGTTCTTTTCTCTGTCTGCCATGACAAAACACTGCCACCGCCATTTCTGGGTCGAGCAGATTCTCCAAAGATGCGTCAAAGGGATTTAGGAGCTACAGCTTGATCACAACCTCTTTCCGTGGACCTTAAGGAAGTATGAGACATGGGGAGAGGCGACGGATTCTCAGGGCTAGCTATGGAGGCTCATGTGCAGGATCGGAGAAGGACAGTGGTAGATCGGAGAAGCTTGTTGTGCATAGAGAGCACCAGAAAGTCGCTGACTGGCCTGGGCTAGCTCTGGAGGCTAATATACTTGCCAACATTGGTTTGTGAAAGATAGGAACATTTATTACCAACGGTTTATCGGCCCATTATTTGTCATTCTTTCCTCAACAAACAGGTTGCCAGATACTCTGACATTTATCCAGGGGCATAACCATCATCTCAAAAGTTAGAGGGGCACATTTATCAGTCTCTCTGAATCAATGTACTTTTTCTTGTAAAATATCAATGAAAACCTTTTTCTACTACCCGTCTGGTTTCTCCCTGCCATAGATATTCTCTGGAAGTTATAAACTTTCCTCACCTCCGAAGTCGTTTTGTCATGATTCTTTGAATCAGTCCTGCTCTGATCATCCCCACCTGCATAGCTCTCATCACCCTAATCAGTTCCACCTGCACATCAGCCTTTATAACCCAATCTCTGACTCGAGATTGACGCCAGATTTTTGTTTGAGCCCCTGGTGAGACATTTCTATCATTCTTTCTGCCTGCCTGCCCGTTATAATCTGTTTGCCCTCTGAGACCTAGATTTTCGGATCTGTTTTGTGCCTGTTAGCTCCTGACTCTTTTTGCCCCCAGACCACACTCTTGGATTCTGATTTGGATATCTTCAGTCATCTGACCTTCTGGTGTCTGACCTGCGCTCTGTAAACGACCTGGATTTTGGATCTTGGACTGGTACCTTCTCTGTAGTCGGATCTCCTGGCTCTGACCACTGTTCTGCTCTCCGTGACCTCGACTAGGATTAAGGTTTTTGTGCTTTCTCACCGCCAAGGTTGCAGTCCGGAGTTTTTTCCCAGGAACAAGACCGCTCATGTGCTGGCTGGGTAGCTGCACTTCTGGACTCATCCCCGTTTTCTGTTGAGAAGACCCGGTTGCTGCTGCAATTCCTCGCCGCTGACCCAGACATCCAAATCAATAAACTGTTTAAAAGTATCTCCCATGCCTGGCTAGAATTCTGGGTCCGCAAATTTTGCCCCGTTACAATTCTCCCTGCTGCTGGTCTCTGGTTCTTGAATCTCTTTTTTCTTTCTTGGTAATAAACATAAAAAATGTGGAAAGCCAAACCTTGAGATAGAATTGGAAAGAGAAGCTGTAAAGAAGACATGGCATTTAAATCTAGTCACTTTTAAGCCATCAATATTTTTTTTTATCTCTTCCCCGACTCTCTCTAATTCAAGCAAAAGACTAGCACAATGTCTTGCCTGAAATCACAGAGGATTGGGTTTTTGGGTTTATTCTGAGACTTGACTAACCAGCCAGTAAAGTCACAGAAATACTAAGTTTTAAATTAATAACAAGCTTAACATGTTGACGTATTGGTATGTTTGACCTTTTCATCATTCAACAAACAAGTCTGATTTTCAAACGTTACACAGCTTAGATGGTTTGATTATGCTTGGCAAACTTTTCTGGTGCAGCCACCGCTCTTGCTTCTTTTTATTTGGAAAATAAAATAGAAAACATAGTTTTTATTTTGTTTTGTTTTTTGGTCTAAAGCACTCTATATTATTACTTGTAAATTTCTATTAATTTTGTTAACAAGTTGAGTTTTCCATATTACTGCTAGTGCAAGATTGACTGGCTAATTAATAAAAATGTTTAATAAAATTATTTTCCTTTAATAAATGTAAAGGAAAACTTGTTAATCAGCTGAATACACACTTAAACCTCTGAGTAATCCACAGGTGTTTCTTTATAAAGCAAGGTGTCAAAGAATCTTTATGATAAAATATTCTATACTGGATGTAGTTTCATACTGCATTAAACTTTCAACTAGTAATTATGTAGACTTTTGCTGTCACATTTTTGCTTAAGCACATACTGTGCCTGTGCTTTGTTCGAACCCTCATCCTTCAGAGCTTTACCAACAGTAATCAGCCACACCTACCAGCTGTGTGTTTCAGGGTTTTTTTCACAGCATCAGTGTCAGAAAGGAAAAGAGAGAACTATTTATAAAAGACTTTCTACTCTGTGGAATCATCTTGGCAACTGTTCTTATCTGCTATTGGTTTGTTGGCCACAAAGCTGCCTGCCAGTTAGCTATTTTTATGACTAAATGACATGTTCCCATAAGATAACTAAATCTGATGTATTGAACAGTTACTCACCTAAAAAAAACAGAGAAAGTGGGAACAGAAATCTTAAGAGGAGCACAAACTATCATGGTAGAGACTAAAACAATGGTGGTTAAAAGGATAGTTTCCCACATTGTATGGCTCATGGAGTTGCCATTTATCTAATTAATTTCTAGTTATGAATAATTTGGGTCATCTTTCGCCACAATTCCACTGAAAGGTCCGGATTTGTAGGATCCGGGCAACATAAATCTGGGGGAATTTGTCACCCTGCTGTTTTTTCTTGGCCAATACATGTATTCGTTTGTCTATTCATTGCTGCCTTCAGTCATGCCTTGACATCATGGAAGCACTCGCATTGCTTCTTCTTTCATCTGTATTCCGTTATGCTTAGTTTTATTTACTCATAAATAGTTCTTTTTTTTTTGTTTAAACTGATATTTGTCTGACATTTATTATTGCTGTGTCAGTTGAAGCATATAAGTGGAAGAAGAAAAAGAGATATCTTGTAACGGATTGGTAAATTTGCGGACCCAGGATTCGAGCGAGACAGAGGAGCAGTGTAAACAGTTTATTTAAAGAATTTTGGGATCGGCAGAGGGGATCAGCAGCAGTGGCTCATCTTTCCGAGGAGAGATTTACATTGTTATTTTCCAGCACGGGAAATCAACTTTTTGGTTTCCAGAATTCTGAATGAAACTTCCAGAAGGATAATGAACAGACCCAGTGGAGTGGACGGCAGTCCATGCTGGAGAGAGGGTTGATGGACAGGATGAAGCACCTGTGCTGGAGACCCAGAGTTAAGGGATGTTGTCCTGAATCGGCATTGAAGGGGAAAATGCAGTCAGAACCAGGCGGTCAGACGTCAGGAGAGAATCCAGTCCATAATCCAAAACGAGTGTCAGTATAGGAGCAGAGGTCAGCAACAGGAGATCAGATGTCAGATGAGTTTCAAGTCTGTAATCCAGAATCAGTGTAACTAGCAGGCAGGGTTCAGAACCAGAAGGCACACAAACAAATCCAACAGGGATTGCAAAAACAAGATCGTGGAGCTCGAACAACAATCTGGCGTCAGTCTCTGATCTGAAGCAGGGTTATAAAGGCAGATGAACAGGTGCAGTTGATGAGAGTATATGAGAGTGGAGCAGCAAAGGCAGGTGGAGATGATCAGATCATCAGACGCACAGAACCATATCATATCTGCTTCGAAAATTGGTCCATAGATCAATTAGACTTGTGAAAATAATCGGCATCAGCCTTAAAAACCCTGCATCTGTTGATCTCTATGGCCAAGTGCCGAGCTGGTTTTAAGGCAGCTGTAACTGGGGACTCCCATCTTAGCAACTAGTCTAACAGCAAGACCAGGCCTATCTGGGGGCCTCTGCAGCTCTGTAAAGCCATATTTAAAAATAGGATCATAATCCTGATAAACTAAGTACTGTTTTAATTAAAAACATCTTAAAATGACTGTGAGAAAATAAGTACCAGGAAATTACCAACTGACTGTCTGACCTTATGGCTGCGGTTAGAAGGGGGACCCCGGCTGAACAAAGAGCCAAAGGGACCTGGCACCTGACGGTATAGAGCTCTGCCCCTTCAACACATATTTAAAAGTAGGCTAAATTCTGATCAAGTTGCTACCCATATGGGCCTTCTATGTGTACTTTATCACTTGAAAAGTCTTGTAAAATTTATTTTTGTGACAAATTAAAGTTATGCAAATAACATTTGTACTCTCACTTTCATCAGTGCAATAAATCTATATTCAATGTCTATCCCAGTAGTGGTGGCAAATATGTTGTTTAATCTAAGAATGTTTAGGCTGTCATGTATTGTTCTGTGAACATGCACTCAAATGGCTGTGTGTCAAGACAACAAATAAAGGGGTCAATCGAGCTCAAATCATGGTCAGTTAACTATGCATATATGGAATAAAATTAGCACAGTTTCCTTTCAAAATATGTCATTTAGCTTCAAGTCAAACGTATTTCAGTTAAAAGATATTGGCTAAACTAGTGAAAGTAAACTAAGCTACTATGTACACAAAGAAGGGATGACAATATTGAAATCCATTAACAATAAAATGATGCAATGATATTACAGTTCAGATTTTATGTTTGAGAACCAAAGTTTATATTGAAAAATTTAGAATAAAATCAAATTAACTATTAACTAAATTAGAGCATTTTAGTTCATTCTAGTTGATTTGCAAGTATGAGGTGGTCACGGATAGCTCAGCTTACAGATGATGTCAGTAGTAGTTTGGTCACATGAAGAAATGCTGAAATATGATTGAGACACACAATAAAAAAAAAAAACTCTTGCCTGTATCATTTATAGCTTATAATACAAACATAAATCTGGAAAACAGGCAAAAATTGTATCCATTGCATGACTGTATAAACCTCTCTGTCATAACTGAGAGCCTAAAAACAACGTTCTTTTCAAACTTATTAGAATTAATAAAGCTGCCTTTTTATGGTTTTCTTTTGCAACTCCACTGGGCATTGCTTAGTTGCTTTACTTATAGCGTGAAAACACAGAATCACAAAAAAGTGCTTTGTTTACAAACTAATAAAACATTAAACACAGGCAGATTAAACATGGAAATTCCAAAAGTTATACCATTTTTTTTTTATTTCTCTTTTTCTGATTTTAGGCTTTGTTTACATTAAATGGTAACTTTTATATTGCTTTGTTAAATTTTGGAAAATTAGATTAAACAAACTGAAATCTCAACTTTTAATATGCATTTGTGTTTTTAAGTATTTTACTTGAGACTATTTAACTGCCTTTTTCATGCCTGTTGAAATCAGGGCTTTTGATGTTTTATTTGCAGACAATTTTGTTTCAGATCTAGACATGATCACACACCCAAGTTACTAGAAATGGAAAGACAACATTTTAACAGGCTTATTGCTACTAAATATATATCAATTAGAGACACATAAAACAATTTGCTTTCAACCCTGCTCTACTGTCAAGTCTTCTTAGGTCTGATTTTACTGTCCAGTCCAACTTGAAAAAGGATAGAATTCACTCAAGGAGTCTTCATTTTAGTTAGTCCATCTTCATTTTATAGGATGGCCACCATAATTTTTAGCTTCCAACGACACAGGTGAAAAACCTCAAAACAAACAGAAACACATCTATTACAATTTGAAATTAAAAAGATAAATACATTGTGAAATTAACAAAATACATTTCCACCCCTTTAAACCATTTAAACATAAATTATAATAAATAGCAAATAGTTTCTGATAAAGTTTAACACCATTAAATAAATTTGCATATATGTCAACATTTACTTTCATACTTAAACATTCTGACCAACATTTTTATTTCTATTTATTCATTATTTTTATTTAATTATAACTTTGTATTTCAACCAACAAACACCGTTTGTACTGTGTACTGTCTTTTTTTTTTTTTTCTCTTTTCAACAATATCAAAACTCAAAATCAGTCCAGGTCCATGTGAATGAGTAACAGTATTATGAGCTTACCGGCTGTCCTTCACAGTTCTTTTTCTTTTAAGAGACTTTTGCACTGTTGTAACTTGCATGCTTCCAGCCCTGTTTGCTGCACATGCTGTGCATCTTCCTCCAACAAGAGTGACAGGTCAGCCACACCAAAAGTACCTGATTGCCAGGGGATTGAGTCCACCTGGTTCTCATCACCAACAAGCAGAGGAGAAAGATCTGACCGATGGTTTGGCAGAGAGGAGTGGCTAGCTGGCAGTTTGTCAGAACATCTACAATTTATGATGGTTTTAATGTGAATTTGATTCAATGATGTATACATCTAACAGCACATAGAAAAGAAAATCATAATTTAATCTAGAGGAAACCAGTGAGGAGGTTTCCTATAACGGTTAAAATAGGTAGTCAAGGGACCGCCTATTTGAACAATGGTCTTGTATATATTCATTTTTCTTCATGCAAAAAACTTTTAGCAAAATTAAAAAATGGTTCAGCTGAAAAAGTGAAACTAGAACAAACACAGCAGGGGTTCAGCAGCTTTCCTTTCCAGGGTTTCTAAAGAATACCTTCTTGCCGCAGGAAAAAAGGAGATGTGGTTGGGCTGCCCTGCTTCATCAATATTAAATAAAACCCATTTAGACTTATGCATATAAAAACTACCTTTCCATGAAAAATGTTGGGAAGAAATAGATGGCTGGTAACGATCAAAAGATCTGAATGGGGGAAAATCAGTTATCACTTTCTGATAAAAGACCTACTAAAAATGTAAAAGATTATTGCTAACAAATGTAACAGCTGCTCTTTCTTAACCCTCCATTCATCGTCAAATTGTTACCTTTGGCATAAACACTAAAGGATACTTACAGACTTTTGACTTTTTCTTTGCAGAGACATAAAATATGGAGTTGTGTTCCGAGTGATGACATATAAACAGTTACTTAAAATGGTAGCAATTAAAATTGTGTGTGAGAGAGGTGCCATTTCAGATTGCTGCAGAGCTTGTTGAGTAGAGGTTTTTTTCTGGCAGTTGACTTCTTTTACTGGCTGTTTGGAGGCTGAATTTGCGCTCTACCGGGACAACAGAGACATTAATAACAAGTGCAACTTCAGCCACAGTTTTAAAATCATGATTTTTCGTATTTTAAGTGATCAAACGTTGAAATGACTATGATTCGACAAGCATTAGTTTCAGTTGGAGCAATTCCCACTGCATGTGCTCGTCCTGCAACAGGGGTTCAGTTGCACATAGATTAGATCCAAATACCTCAAAAATTGTTGCTTCTAGCTCTTATCCATTCAGATTTAGTGAGGTCAAAGACAATTTTGAAATAATAAAACGTAAAAATATTAAATCTATTGAAAAAAGAGAAATAGTTTAAAATATACAATTTAAAAAATGACATTTAAAATAAAAAAGCCAGAATTTGAAAATATTTAAAAATCAGAAAACAGCAAAGTTACTTTAAAAACCTTTTCTTTATGTAAAAAAAGGGTTTTCAAGTTTCATTTGTGAATTACATTTTTTTTTTTTTTTCAGATTTACAGAAACGTGTTCTTTGCTTGCAACAATAATGAAAACAAATACACAAATCAGGACAAAAAACAAACCAGGTTTTACTTCCAGAAAGTTTATAGTTCATCCCACACTCTTCTACATGGCTGCATTAGTCCTGATAGTTGAAGGAAGGGGGTGAAGAGGGCAAGAGCGAGAATTTTTTCTATTAATAAAACTTGCCATGGTCCGATAACACTGGCAAAAGATTTAGATGGCTGTTCTTCCTGAGGAAGGTGGGTTTTTTTAATAGAGCCTGTCTTAATCCCCCACACATTTACCAAGAAAAGGCTGCCAGAAATAACCCCATCTGTTCACTGCATGAATTCATCTCTAATCTTGTAATTTTATTAATATTTTAAGCAGTTGGAGGTTTTCTGTTGATTAGGTTTTCACATCTTTCTCAGTGTTTATTTTGGAGATTATTACCTATTTATTCAAACACAAAGCAACTACATCACATGGAATCAATTAACTTGCGGATTTTCTGTCAGTTTATTTCAAAAATGAACTAAGAGCTATAAAAATTGTTCAACACCAGAAGATTTTGTGTTTGGGAAAGCAACCTGAAACCATTATCACCCATTAGAAACATTTCAGGCCTCCTTTCCATGTGAGCAACCATCTTCAAATGTCACCATTATACATATCGGATCAATAGGCGAAGGTTTGCTAATAAGGCTGATGAACTCCAGCTTTTCCAAGAGTTCAAGTATCTTGGTGATTCTTGATTTGTCTCTCACATTCTAAAGTTATGTTAGAAAAATATCAAAAACAATTCAATTTAGACTACACAGTTTCATATGTCTGGTCATCTATGACACTAGCCAGCATTGGGCAACATGAATAGGGTTCATACTATGCTGTTCTTGCATATTGAGTGTTGTTTTACAAACTGGTCTCTCACAAATGAAACCATGCTAGGACAAAAAGAATCATTATATAATAAGTATTTGCCAGAAATCCATTTACATACTTCAAGGTACATAGTGGAGTTCAGTTATCCTGTTCACGAGAGAAGTGACAATGGAGCAAGAGATAGATGGATGGATCTGTGCGGCTCTTGCTATCATGCGGAAACTGCACGGGTCTGTCGTGGCTGAGTGAAAAGGCAGAGCTCCCGATTTACCAGTTGGTCTATATTCCTACCCTTACTCATGGTCATGGAATCTGGATAAAATGAGCTTCCTCCACAGGATGGCTGGGCTCTTAATGATAGGGTGAGGAACTCTGTCGTTAAGGAGAGGCCTGGAGTAGAGCCGCTTCTCCTTCACAACAAGGGAACTCAGCTGAGGTGGCTCGGACATCTTTTTTTGATGGCACCGTGGAAGCCTTGGGGTTCCCCTAGCAGGGAGGAGCTGGAGGAGGTGTCTGTGATGAGGGACTTGGAGACTTGGAGTCTCTTCTAAGACTGCTGCCCCCGCAACCTGGTCCAGGACAAAGCAAAAGATGTAGATGTAGAGTAGAAGATCAAATTTCATACCATGTTTGTGGGATTTTTAAAAAAATCAAAGCTGGTTTAACTTTGACAATTTTTGATTTGTTAAACTTGTTTGTACTACATACATAACAAAATACATAGACTTCGCCATCACCATTAATGTAGATGTCCCAATTTAAGGCAGAATGTACTTTTAGCAAACAGCTGTAGCATCTTGAGTAGTATTCCATTAACCATAAGACAATGCACAACTTTTACCACCTTTAACTTTTAACTTAGAACCAGAATGAAATCAAACCACCAATGTCCTCATTTAGTCTAGGGCTCTATTTGAATACCTTAAATTGTAGGTCCTGCTCCTGGTCCTAGCTCCTATCCATTCAACTTTTGTGGGATCAATGGTAAGAACTCTATCCAGAGTAGGAAATGAATTCAGTACCTCTGCACTGAATCCAGAAAGCCTTAATACTGATTGGTGTCAATATGGGGTGGAAAGGCATATCTTGACACCAGTCAAAGTCTTTCCAAAATAACCACAAAACACAAAAGTTACCCAATGAAGGTGTGAACATTGACATGTGTCACGCAGAGTATGTGTAAAGAAATAATGCATTTTTGTAAAACTCTGGGGTGGACTGTGTCTATACACCCTGTCACTCAAAAGATGGTGGGCAAGTGTATAGCAACAGTAGCAGCTAGTGACATCAGTAGGTATCTTTGCAAAATAAACTGGTGCTAGGACGCTTACTGCTTCCTGGTCCTTGCTCGTTCCTGACTGCCAGCACTTCTGATAACCCTTTTATGGACATACAATGGACATACTCCTAACATGGCTTAAGTGTCCTTACCCATTTGATGTCATCTTATGTGTCAAATGCTGTTTAAATGTTACTGTCTTGAACCACAGGAGGCCACCTAATGTCAATATGTAAGTCATTCCACAAAATATGTGAACTTTTGATATTAATTACTGGTTTTTATATTTTACTAAAAGTATGAACTTTGGATATTTTCTAGGCCTCATATACTTGGTCGAGGGACAATGGTTGAATTTTAGCTTTGAGGCAAATATACATAAATTTACAGAAATGTTATTTAATGTGTACTGTCCTTGTAAAGTAAATAACATAAATGATAATAAATAAACAAACCTATCCAGAGGACTTAATAACTCTTATTAATTTATTCTACCTGGATTATTGCAATGCACCGGAACATTATTACATGATTTTTGTTTTATTTTTCCAGATATTATGGCAAGAAAAAATATTAACTCGTGAAAGTTTAATTAGGACCATTTTGTTCCACTGTGCAGCTAAAACAAAGTTCACCAGGACTCGAATTATGGGTATATATGTATAAGTAATGGGTAATGTTGTGCCATGTTGATATTATGGAGACAAGTTTGAAGATTTTCTTTGGAAAAATTCATCACTATTATCCTCATGATGACTTCTTCTTCTACTCTTTGTATAACTTTTAACCCGATTCCATCAATAACTGTGGAAACTTGCTTGTTTTCTACATGCAGCCATCTGTTTATGTTTCACTCACCAAACAAACGAGCATGATGAGCATCATCTCATAGGAAAAGGCAGCTTAAGAATCATCATCGATTGCTGCTTGTATCCAACCATCTACTCTCCTTGGCTGCTTCCCCTAAGCCCAGTGGAACGTTGCTTTCTTCCTTGTAGGTGGTAAAGATGACTCCGCTTCTGCTTTTCTAAGACATAAATCCCACTTCCTTCTGCCATTTCCTACAGTTCAGCCACTCATATTGATGTCTGCCCATCTGCCTTCCATAGTTGTTTGTTGGGTTTTTTCTTCAAAATTCAGACTGACTGGTAATGATCTGAGCTTTTTGCCACAACATGTGTTAATTATGTTCTACATCATTGTTTTATCTGACATGTTCTGGTTCGCCAGGTTCCTTATCAGCGCATTTCAGCATAATTGGCCGTTGCGCTGTTAATTGTGAAAATTACACTGTGGTTAGGTCATTACATAGTCTGTGAAGCAGCATGACATGTAGAGATGGTGTTTTTGAAAACCTTTAGCTGCTTTTTTTTTTCTTTGCAAATATACATGAGAAACTTTTCTGTTGGAGGACATCCTCCAATAGAGTGTTGTTCTGAAGGTAACTGAATAGTGTCCTTGTTTGGATGAGTGTATCTAGGTTCAGCCTTTTCCCTACAATTATCACAGGGGAGCATCTGCCCTGCCAACTTAACCCAAGAAGATTTTTGGATGGCAGGTTATCATAGTTATTACCCTCTCCAAGTATTGCCAGTTTACATGGTTATTTCTGTCCCTACTTGGTCCCTTTTCTTAATTCAGCTCTACCTCATTAAACTTGACAAAGGCTGGACAAAAACAGACATATGAACACATACAGTACTGCCAGTAGGCAGAGAGTACAAGGTTTGAAGGCAGTTCATGTTAAGAGCTCTGTTCAGGCCATATTTGCTATGAGTCAGAAGGCACCTACGGCACTGTGTTCTGCCTTTACCCAGAAATTTTTAAATTTCTGATTCTATCATTTTCCTCTTCTTAAGCTAAAAAATTGATATAAATATCATACTTAATACGTTACAAAACCATTCATTGGTATTCAGTTGTTATCTAATAGTTTTAGACATATCTAGAAAATGCTCTATTTTTGTTAATTACATAAATTAGAGTTTTATATCTATTTTTGGTGGTGTTTTATTTTTTTTTTGATGCATGATTATCTTGAGTTGTTATATCAGATAATTTTTCAACAACATTCTCCGCCTACAGTCCATTCTCTTTTATTCCCTTCCTCCTACACCATGTAAAACTTTCTAACAGAGAACATTCAAAAGCAAGAGCGTATTAAAAGTTCTGGAGAAGACCATGGAAATTGCAGAAAAATGCTTTTCCATTTCCATTTGTAGCAAAAAGCTTTTGCATTTAGTGTATTACAACACTTCTAGAATAAAAATAAAATCAAAAAAAGAAGTTATTTTGTTTCTCTGTTACTTTATATTCTTGTCATCATTGAGTGTTTTTGTGTCCCAAACATTAAGTACTCTATTTATTGACGTTACCTCGACCATTTGAGTCATAGCATTTGGGAGCTGAACATTTTGGGCAATAGTGGGAAGAGATCACTTTTAGGCTTTCCTTAACCTTTGATATTAAAGACTCCCAGGAGTTTATTATGACCTTTAAGATCAAGTATGTGTAAAAACACCTTCAATACATCAAATTTAATCAGTCTAAGACATACAACGTGCAATGCAAAGTCTAACTGGAAGGAAAACTCAATGACTCTTCACATAATTGTTGGTAAGGGTGTTTCCTCAAGGACCCTAAGAAGAGACTGCAGGGTTTTCATCATCATGATATGTTCAGATCTAAATGATAATTCCTATCATGAGTTTTTTTTTAACCCTAGGACTGAAGGACCTAGCATCCTTTTGGCCTTTTTTTTACCTTTTACCTTTTTATTTTACTTTTATTTTCAGTTGAAGAACAAAGGGGTTAGAGTTCATGTTGCAAGGGGGAGGGGTGAGGAAGGAGGCTGTTTGTGTGTGTGTGTGTGTGACTGCGAGAAAAGTGTGTGTGCTTCTTCTCCTTTTATCTATGTATACATTTTGTGTGATTTTAAACCTGTTTTTAACCTGTTTTTACATCAGAATCAGAATCAGAATAGGATTTATTGCCATTGTTAGTGAAGGAGTTCACAAACTAGGAATTTTTTATGGTACAGTCGTGCAACATAAAAGATAATGAACATATAATGAAACATATAACATATGATATAGGATAAATTGTAAAGCACTTTGCGTTGCTCCATGCAGAAAAAGTGCTTTATAAATAAAGTTTGATTTGATTTGATTTGATTTGATTTGCAGTATGTGCTACTGCAGGGATCTCGAGTTTCAATCCTTGAGGTCCAGTTTTCTGAAACCTTGAGATGGTGTTTAGGCATGTAGAAGCAGAGACACATATGAAAGGTGCAAGACACTTCGCTTGAAGGACTCTTTATGTTTTCAGTATTTTCTGGTCATTCATATTCATTTCAGTCTTGCTGCTTTAGTCTTTTGTATTTTGTTTATTGGTGTAATTCCTGTGTATTTCAGTTTGTTATTTTAATTAAGTATTTCTCCATTGATTTTTGTTATTGTATTTTAATTTGGCTTCTGTGTGTAAACCAGTCTTCTTCTTTCAGCTCAGCTGCTACATCCTGTCTCCTCATTATACAACCTGCATAATGTCATTCTCCACTCGCCCCTCACTATAGACCTTTTAATTGTTCCCAATCTGAATCTTTCTTCTTTGTTATGTATTCCTCTGCTATGCCTCTGCTGTTTTTTTTCTTTTGGTGCTTGTGCTTCTACCCAAGCAAGATGACCCATTCTACTTTTGTCACGCTGTAATGGTTTTGCCTTTTTTGATTATGAAACCATTTCACTTCACAATGTCCACCCTGCTTTTTGGTTGAAAAACAAACGCTAGGAATGATTAAATGTTTTATGTCTGAAGACCTCTAGGTTGCACAGAGACCTTTCTTTGAAATTGCTTGTTGAATGTTACACATAAAACATAGTTTGCAGACGATCAGTTAGTCATCACATAATGACCACCAGTCTAATGCTGTGTGTCATTCCATCTCTTGGTTTCAAAAAGGCTCATCGATGCATTGCGATGTCTAGCACTTAGGTGGTATCAGCTGGACATTCATGGACTGGAACTCTTCATCTATAGATGACTGGGAAATTTGAAAAGTCAACATCTTTGACCTATTGTGTAACTCATACCATTCTAGAACTAGCTTTGCTTTAAAAGCTGCTCAGAAGAGTGGAGATTTATTGATTTGTTATTTCATTGCTAGTCCAGCGTTTCTGAAACAACCTAGAAGGTTAAAGGTAAAATACCTAAAGGTAAAATTTACTTTGTCAAACAATGATGATGATATTGGTACTAACAATTTTATTAATCCTTTGGGAAGACATCGTTATTCACCAGACATTTAGATGAGGCAAAAACAAAGTAAATTTTTGCAGAAAGCCTGGTTTTGTTTGTTGCTGAGTGATTGATTGATTGCTTTTACTAAATTGGTTTTGTTTCAGTTGTTTTTTTTGTTTTGTTTTTTAGTTTCAGTAGTTGTTTTGTGTTGTTTTTTTTCTTGACAAGACTTGTACTACAACATACAGTAAGTAAGACCCTCTTTCAGTGACCCTTCTTAGCAGTTTGAATTTCTGAAAGGAGTATTGGAATTTAAAATGCAAAGCAAAGATAATATTCTCTTCATTTCTCCTATTTCCTCTATGGAAACAACCCTCACCTTACTGTTTTTAGTACTTCAGGCCCCATCTCCTTCAAGTATGGGCATCTGGGATAGTGAGTTTCCTTCTGATTAGCCATAAAGTTTATTAGCTCTCAGAGTGTGACCACATGGTTCATGGAAACATTAATGCCTACCGTTTGTTGCCGCCTAAGCAGTTCATTTTTGTTATGATGTTGCTTATTATGATCATGTTCACATTGGGATGAAACTGCTGGCCTTTTTAATGGGAACCATGATAACATTTCAAAGCATCACAGGGCATTTTAAAAAGCACATTACTCTTAAAACAGCACTAATTTTGAAAAAAGATGCAGTGTTTGTGATTAAGGCAGAAAATAAAGAAAGACTGTAAGTCAGGCTTCCTCTGAAAATTAAAAGTTTTCGGGTTATTTGAGTATTAGATTATAAAACATTGCATAGAAAAACTTTTGTAGATTTTACCCGTGTCTGAACTGTACACAGAAAGAAGGGTCACAAGCCATGTTGTCTGCTTCAAACAGCGACTCACAGGCGGCTCCAGATATGTTGTCTTTAGAATGTAACTTCTATCTAACTTTACCTAGTTTAACTATAAGAAGCAGAACAAGATTCAATTTAAATTCAACATATTTACTTGTAATCGTACTCATCGTCTTCCGCTTTCTGTCTTGCCCCCGCGACCCGGTCCCGGGTGCAGAAGTCTCAGCAGAGATTTCATGACCATAGTTGAGGGCAACCAGTAAATTGAGAGCTTTGCCTTTTCGTTCAGCACTCTCTTCACCATGACAGACCGGTGCAGCAACTGCATTATGGCAGCAGCACCGATCTGTCTATCTATCTTCCGCTCCATTCTCCCCTTACGTGTGAACAGGACCCCAAGATACTTGAACTCCTCCACTGGAGACAGGATCTCTCCTCCAACCTGAAGGGGACAAGCCACCTTTTTCCGGTCGAGAACCATGGCCTCGGACTTTGAGGAACTGATTCTCATCTCGGCCGCTTGACACTCGGCCGTAAACCGCTCCAGTGCTGCTGTAGGTCTTGGCAAGAGGAAGCCAGCAGGACCAGGTCGTCTGCAAAAAGCAGGGACGAGATCCGCTGGTTCCCAAACCAGACCCCCTCCGACCCTTGGCTGCGCCTAGAAATCCTGTCCATAAAAGTTATAAACAGGACTGGTGAGAAAGGGCAGCCCTGTCAGAGTCCAGCATACACTGGGAACAAGACCGACCCAATGCCGGCAATGCAGACCAAACTCCTGCTCCACTTGTATGTATTTACTGTATATAGCACCAATTCACATCATGTCATCTTAAGACACTTTGTAGAAACGAATCAGTCAGATTATGAAGTTAGATTAGTTGAAAAATTTCTATCTAGGAAAACATAGCTGACTGCATCCAGTCTTCAGCTTTGCATGAATTGCTTCTCCTGGATGAACATGTGGAGATGGTTAATATTTGCCTGCATTGTGTTCTCAACTCTGCTGCAATCCCTCTCACCATGCATGCAAAAACTCCCTTTCACAGGAAGAAACCTCCACCAGAACCAGGCTCATTGTGAGTGGCCTTCTGCTGGAGCTGACTGGGCTTCAGGGAAATAGAATCAGACGTACCAGAGAAACAAAGAAGCACTGATCCATAAATATTGCCTCCGTTAGAAGAGGTAACGGTAAACTAGCTCTACAGGGGGCTCTGTCAAGGAAATAGAGTTGGTTCTCATACCAAATGGGATAAAAGACCACATATGCATGTATCATATGTTTTTTAAAACGTATGACATTTTATCTCTTAGATGATTGGATCTCAAATTGGTGTGTTCAACCGTTTTCCCGCATGAGATGCTATTTTAAAAAGAAACCGGGGTTAATGAATTAAAAGCCAACCTTGATGTGTCCGTGTTCAGCAACTTATCCTGCTTGGTTGCACAGGCCTATGGTTACTTGAACTTTAAATGAAATAATGAAGGGGGATAATTTGATGAGTTGATCTTATGTTCTGGGATTTTCTCTATTGCACATCTTTAACATTTTTACTCAACTGTATTAAGATTCTCCTGTTAATTAAATTAATCTCAGACAATAAAGTAAAAAATATTAGCTTCTCTTCATTTGCTTCCTGTTATATCTAGAATAGAATTTAAAATCCTCCTTCTCACTTATAAAGCCCTAAATAACCAAGCTCCGTCTTACATCAGAGATC
>JAUZNJ010104435.1:0-20796 GCA_034780135.1 Jordanella pulchra | reverse complement strand
TCTTCTTAATCATCAACATATGCTTGTTAGTCCAATATTTGTGGAGATGACAGCATGTCATGTCACGAAGAAATGAAGATTTAAGAGGTATTTCACATTTTCTATGTAATGACACTTGTTCTCCAAGCAACCGCTGCAAGTTTCATGTCACAGATGTTGGCAGGGAGGCAGAAAATGAAAAGCATCCCCCTACATTAATAGACTAGATGGTTAAGGATAATATAAAATGTTCATAATGGGCCTCTATTTTTTTTCATGCTTCAGGCTATGGTGGTGGTAAAAAGAAAAATCGGGGTATTTAAGCCATCTGCGGGGATTTTTTTCATCAGACTGAAAGAAAAACGTCTCATATGTCTCAATCAAGCTCTAAAATTTATTTCAATAAATCCGCGAAATAAAGCCCGCCTTTATGGCTTACGTGTTTAAGAAACGTGATACTGTTGCGAATATCTGAAAAAGTTTCCTATTCGGTTATATTTCAGTCCGTTTTCTCATCAATATGAGAGAGTTTAGAGCGATGCGCGCTCCCGCGGCAGGGGTACAATTCTCGGCAGGCATGCGTTTCTCGGTATAACACCTGACCACTAAGCTCAGTTTGCTGAAAGCCCCAAAGAACAACCTAACACAACTAGATTTCACGTCTGTTAATTATCTACTGATTCCATAAAAACATATTTTTCCAAAACGCATTTAAACGCAAAAAAAATATTCCTTAAAATGTCTGCATAGAGGATACCCCATTAAAAAAAATCAATCTAGGCTAGCAGTTCGGTTTTTGAGGGAAAATGGCGTTGAAGTATGTGAACGTTATTTAGCAAAACCGCAAAAGTTAGGAAGAAAGGTTGTGCTCAAGCTCGAACACACCAAATACAGAAATTATGAATGACTAGCCCCCCAAAAAACAAACGAACCCTAATAAACACATTCATATACCTACCTAGCTACCTGCGTAGCTCCACCGAAACATTGTCGATTCGGATCCAATTTTGGGTAATAATTATGATTGACAGAAGTAGCGAGTTGGAATGGTCCACTTTGAAGAACGGGTTGATGACTCAGAGCATAACTAGAGATTCTTCAAAATATAATTTATTTTTAAAATGTACGTTTACAAGTAAGATTGTAAATAAATATGTTTAATCTGCTTCCAGCATGCACAGCTAAATGCATTAAAAATATCTGAAATAGTCTGGTCACTTTTTACACTAGAACACCAGAAAGAGCCCACTGACCAATGCTTCCCAGAAAATATTACTTCAGTAATTTAACTTAAAAGGTAAGGTGTAATTCAGAAACAGACTGTCAAACTTTAAGCATTTCTATCTTTTAGTATTGATTATAACAGCTTTCAAATAATGAAAGCCCTGAAATTATGTCTATCATTAGATTTAAACATCATGAGAAAAATAATTTAAGAAGTTGTTGAGGAGTAACTTGAAAGCATCTTTTTTTGCCAAGTTGCAACTGTAAACACTCAGCCATTTTATTAGGATTTTATGTGATACAAATTTAAAGTACAAGCTATACGGTTTTAAAAATATTCTAAAGTCAAAAAGTAAAAAAGAAGGCTTATAAACTTAGTTCCTATCCCTCTAATACCCTTAAAACAAAACCCAAGCAATGCCCCCAGAGGTTCTTCAATTAGTAAACCATGTCATGGAGTATTTTCATTGAATTCAAATAGCCCAGTCAGTATCCACATTTCAATGCAATCATGAATTTGTAGTTAAACAATGAACATTTGTAATTAAAGTTGAACATTGGGGTTAACATATATTCTCCATCTAATCAGTTTAACCCCTTTTATTCATTTCAAAATGACCAATAAGTTTCCACTGATAAGCCCCAAGATTTGTTTTGAAAATTCCTGGAAGCCATGCAGCTCTAATTACAGCGAAACATTGTTCCATGAATTACTGATTCAGAGGACCTCATTGCACCAGCACATAGGACTTTAGGTCTTTATTTGCACAAAAAATGAAAAATAATTTGCCCTCCAACTTACTACATTGCACTACTCTGTTTTAAACCCCCAAATATTTCAGTATTTTTTATTCAGATGTGAGATAATTCAAAGGATGTGGAAACTTTTGCAAGGAAATTTATCTGTTAAGCAAAAAAAGAGCTACAGTTACTCATCAGACTTTTGTTTGCAATACGATAAAACTCATTTTGAACACTTCAGCTTTAAAACAGCATCCTATGGTATATTGGCTTTACAAAGATCTGCAACCTTTAATTGGAATAAACTGTACTCAAGATCCCCAAAACCTCATCTAATCTGAATGAATTTCTCCATTTACAATCAAGTTCATCTTTCAAATATTTATTTGTATTCTCTAGAGGATTACAAAAAGAAAAACAAAAAAGTCAGCTGGTAGTGGACTAACTAGGCTGTTAATCTCTGAACATTTATATCTATTAGGGCCGAAACAATCGGATTAATCGCGATTAAACCATTATTGAAATAATCATCAACTAATTTAGCAATTGATTAATCATTAAAGTATAGAGACTCTAAAACATACCTTAAACTGACAGACAGATCACCCCACTCAGAGCAGAATTTATAGTAAAATTGAAAAAAAAACAAAAACTTTCTATTTAAGATTAATACAACTTTCTCATCCATCAATATTCTCTACCCAGAACTCCTCAGGTGGAAAAGTTTAACTTTCACCTGGTTTAATACTGTAAAAAAATCTTTCAGGAACCTTTTACCATCCAATTATTAATCGGATGATCGAAAAAATATTTAACAGATGAATCGATTAGCAAAATAATCATTAGTTGTAGCCCTAATATCTATAATTTTGTTACTTTTCATTTTTTGCAACCTCAATTTCTTTAAATTTCAAGTGCCTTCCACCAATAAAGGCATGTTTGAACTATATAAAAAACAATGATTGTCTTACTATCAGAGGTGAGGACCGAAAAAATTTTATTTATGTAACAGTAGCACTGCTTCATTTCTTTACTCGCATAATAGCCTTTATTGTAATTACTAAAGTAGGATTAAAAGGTAGTATTTGGTAAAAAGGCTACTCTAGTACTGATCTACTTACTACCCATGATCATAACAACTGATTTATTATTTTACAAATTGAGATAAAATAGAAAATATCCACTGATTTGCAAATTCTGGTGTTTCAAAGACTGATAGAAATAAACATATTAATACATTCAATGCAATAATACTTTATTCACCTTAAAAGGTAGGTAAGTACAGTAATTACACAAAAATGTGGGTGCAAGAAACAGTCTTCAAAATACATTTTCTTCGGGTCATAAAACCTGCGTTTCACTTAATGGTGCATATTTGTTTGCAATAATGTTGTTTTTTTTCATTGAGTGAAGTTAGTCACAATAAATGGGAGTAGCAAGAAATTTTATTCAAGTAGGAAGAGTGATATATTTTTACTCAGAAACAAAAAAGTACAATACTGTAAAACTACTCCGAAAAGTATGTTTTTTTTGCCCAAAAAGTTACTCAAGTTAATGTACCTGAATAAATGTAACTAGTTATTAGCCACCTCTGCTTCCCAGCTGGTTAACTGCAGTACAGCAAAAAATACACCTAGAACAACTGTTCTTTTTTTTTTATATATTTTTATTCAACATATACACCTTTATGTGTAAAATACAGAAACAAGTTATAAGAGATTTACAATTCTTCAGTCTTTATTACACCCAAAGAGGACTAAATGTTGTATGCATTATTTATATTCTGACAATGTTTATAAAAATACCCTAATGTTGCAAGAGGAGCTCCTTGGCACATATCAGTAAGACTATTGGACCTGTGAGCAGAAAATGATTTAAACATGCAAACCCCGTCGAACTGTCAATCCCACCATCTGGAACCGACCGACGGAGGAATTTTTATCCATCTGCAACAAACGCAAAGAGTATGCCAGACAGACATTCTTTTCATTCACAGTAAAACCTATAAAACAGGAAGGGTAGGAGGACGAAACCATTTAAGGAGATATGCAGCAAATGAGGTGGTTTACAAAGCCACCAGTGGAACTGATTAAATGTTTCTGCACAGCTTCTAGTACAGCTCAATGATTTCAATGGAATACTGTCCAACATCCTTCTCCATCTTCATGTTATTGAGCTCCTGCAGGCTGCCCTCAATCTTTCCCAGCTCAGAAAACAGTCTCACCTGGAGAACAAAAGAAGGAAATCTGTAGATTAGTCTTCTCCAAAACAAACAAAGAGTCATTAAACAACAGCAAAGATGGATGCTTACCTGGGATTTGACAAAATGTTGGAGGTTCAACAGCAGGTCTTTAACCACTGGAGTCATGACTAACACGGTGAAGTGGGCGTCCAGCAGCATACAAACCCAATCCATGATCTGTATGGATTATAGTTAAACTAGTCACATTTTAAGCTGTGATTAAATGTGATGAGTTGCATTCATTGCTTTGTTTACACCTTCAGGATAAAAGAGCAAGGCTTTCTGATCCAGAGTGTGCATATTTATTACCTGATTCAAAGTGGGAGATCTGTAGCCGCGTGTTTGTGGAAAACTGTCTGTGGAATATCTCAAGTAAAGAAACTCCAAGTACTGGAGGAAAAGCTGATTGGAGATTAAAAGACAAAAAAAAGAAGAAAAAAACATGTTTTAGTCCTGTCTGGTTTTAAATGTGTATCTCAAACATAGAACAATATCATCAAAAGTTAATTTCAGTAATTAAAATTAAACAGTAACACTGCTTCATTACACACACAGAAAATTGTTTCTCAAAAAAAAAAGAACAGACATTTATAACAGAAAATATTCTTTTAATATTTTTATTATGAGGAAAACTGTCCACCTGACACCCCCCCTTAAAGCAGTCGCTATTTGATGACTTAAAGCTGCCAAATGACATCATCACAAAAACTGCATGTTTGTAATGTCCTGATCAAGCCACAGGAAAAGAAAAAACAATAGATAATCGATGAATCAATGTTTAAAACTAAAAATGAACTTTTTAAAAATAATTTCTAGACTTCAATCAGTTTTTTTTTTTAACCTGAACTAAAACTACATAAATCAATAAATACTCTGTTATGATATCGAACATAAAAGCAGTGCCCACAGTGCATGAGGTTGTGTATGAATTAAATGTGGGGAGGATCTATTTTGGTGCAACAGGTCTAAAGGAAAAAAAAAGGATTAATAATATAAGATGTGGATATTAGAGCTAAATGACAGATTTAATTCTTTAGGACAAATTAAACACTGTTCAGTTTGTGAATTAAGTCTAACATGATGGTGACTATAGAATAAAAAGCCGTTTTGATTGCAGGTTGGTAAATAATTGAAAATCAAATGCATTGCAATTATTCCATTGCCAATTCGTAATTGATCTGGGAGCTCCTCTAAATTGATTCAACTCTTGATCAGCGTTTGTTTACCGTTTTAAGCACCTCGACCGAATTAGAATGAACAGTAGTCATGGCGATCAGCGGCATAAAGCCAACTCTGTCAACTTTAAGTCTGATGTTTGGCCTCATTCTGGATTCCAGTGTAAATTTGGAACTCAGGAAATCGACTAAAGGAAAGTAGCTTGAAAGCTTTGCCAGACAGAATTAAAAGTATTAAAAGCAACACAACAAGTCAGGAATACCAAATCAGATATTATCAGGATGCTTGACAATATATTTACAATTTATTTACGTGTAAACTGGCACAAAGCTCTGCCCATGTACAAAAAACAAGCAAAAATAACCTGTAACTGTAGTTATGTTCATTTTTAAGGAGTGTTGTAGAAAACTAGGGTTTCAGGAATATGTTAAAGACAGCGTGTCACACTGACAGCAGGCAGAAGTGCTTTGTAGTCTGAGCATTTTTTCTGAATAAAAATCTACAGGTTTCCTCTTAGTTTGTAGCCAGAAATGAAGAGGTAGTTCATGGTATGTTCAAATATGAAAGGTTTGTCACGACAGGTTTCCATGCACTACAAATACATTATTCAAGGGAATTTTTATTTATATTATTGCTTTCAGGAGATAAGCAACCCTTAAATTTACTTTACCTGCACTTTATTTTGTATTGTTCATACAGAACATCTTTTATGTGCAAAGTGGTTCTTGAAAATGACTCACTTGTAATGTTTATTTGCTCAGGAATGGGAGTTCACTTTCATATGTTTACACGGGCATGAAAAAACAAATATCTACAAAAGTTCAAAGGGAACTTAAATCGTTTTGTCTTTCTACTGAATGAAAAGCAAAGCCTTTCACTTGGTATCGAATAATGGAAATTGAATCGAACTGTGAGGCTCCTACCAAAACCCAGCCTAAGCTTTTATACTCCAAGTTGTTTACAACTTAGGAAGTTTTTGGAACAACATACTGTATGCAGCCAATGGATACCAGCACAGCAAATAAGGAACTAGCATCGCGCACTGGGACTTTGTTCTCCTTTGAAAAGAAACACGTTCTAAAATATGCATTTGTTATTACATTACATTTTGCACAGTCTCAATGACTCTGACTCAACATGACAAATAATGCACAAATTCATCCACAGGAAGATTGCATCCATTACGCACACATTACCTATGCTGATTACACAGAGGAAATGAAAGAATGCAGCAAATAAACCAAAAATAATGAGCTGTCAAAATATTCAAGGACTTTCAAGGTAAATCTAATTCATGAAAAAGAATTCCTGACCAAATAATAAGTCTAAATACAGTCCAGATGCTATTTCAGTATTCTAGAAAAGCTGTTTTACAGGACATTTATTTAAATTCTGAGTGAAAAATGTACTGATTTCATAAACCCTTTAAATGTATTACGCTGAGTAATTAATCTATGAAATACAAGATTCACAATTTCAACTGAAATAAGTGAACTTTTTAGCCTTGTAGATAGGAGTGAAAACTGAAGAGGAGTTACTTACGACGACGTGATCAGAGGACAAATCCTTTAGGTGTGGAAGGAGGAAGGTTTCGCTGTAGGCCGTCTGCAGGACCTCATTTCTGCACAGTTTAAGTCAAGATCAAAAGCTTTGTTTATTTAACGTGTTGGTAAAAACAAAAACACACATAACAATCACACAAACACAATCTCATAAAAAAAATTAAGGTGAAAAAAACCAAAACCAAAACAAAACAATGTTTGTTTAGGATACATGAGAGCAGCCTTATGTGATCCTAGCGGACACATCTGTTTTGGTGACGCCTTCTCCTTTCCTTTCGCTTCAGCCTGTGGGCCGTGAGTGGGGTCTGTGCGGTCTTCCTCACAGGACGTGGGGCTAAAACCGTTCTGCAAGCCAGTCTGAGCATGCTCGTTTGAGATCAGGACTTCCATAAAAGAGACACTGTCAGGCTCCAGGATCAGCTTCTCTGCATCAGCATCTGGTAAACTATAGGAGTCATTAAAAAAACAACTGTAGTTATTATATTTACCGTACCGAGTCTGGCTTTAACAAATCTACATGCTAAACTGAATCTAATGTGACAAAATGTGATTCACTAGAAAAAAATGTATCCGAGTAAAACACTTTCTGAAGTATTTACATTTCCACTGATTTGAGCAAATAGGTTGGACATTTTAGATTATAAGATAATTCATATAATCCGTCATCTTATTTAAAGTCTATAATATCTTATTATCTAATCTGAAGGACAAAAAATGTTAAGAAATGTTCACTTATTTTTAGCTCAGTTTTCACACTGTGAATTTTTCTTAGTGTCTTTTCACGGCAGTAAGAAAAAGTTGATCATTTAATTACGCTAACTTTCCTGTCGATTTGCGCAGTGAAAGGAGATCCGTTTTACCCGATGAAGGCCTTGAGGCAGGCGCAGGTCACAGCTTCTGGGATGTCAGCGAAGAACTGTAAGCAGAGCTGGCAGAGAAAATAATCCTTCTTCTCAAGGGCAAGAGGCAAGAGGTCTGGACAGACGCTGTTGAAAGAGATGGCAGACAGTTCAATGCCACAGAAATAACACTAAATATAATCATAACCTGGAGAAAAATACACATTAATAAACTGCAAAATAGAAATATAAATAGGTACTTTTTTTCATAATTTGAGCAAGTAAGTAAGACAATTTACTAAAGGATTAAGATGATTTAAGTTTAAAATAAGAAAACTTCACCATCTTATTTTAAAGGCATAATATTTAATCATCTTACTTGAGGAGCAAAAGTATTTATCAAAAAAACATTTAGTGTTTTTGTAATTACAATTTTCACAATATGACACTTAATAGAAGCACAGCTACTGTTAATTGATTTAGTTTAAGATCAAATTTCGAATCAGAAATGCTGGTGCTGGTTTTTTAATTATTTTTTGTTAATGGATATTGCTGTTTTCTTCCTCAATTTACGCGACACTGTGACACAACAATCAAGGTTAACCCAAGTCTTGATTTAAACCCAAAATAAACATTTACGTACAAATCAAAGGAAAAATATCATGGATATCAAATTGAGGGAGCAGTAATGCAATCAAAACCACATTTTTAATTATTAAGCAGTAACAAAACAAAGAAAAATATAATCCACACTGCAAAAACTGATCTACAAGTAAGTAAAAAAAAAACAACTTAAAATAAATGGATCTGTCCTAATTTTCAGTATAGATGACCTTCCTTCAGAATGAGTATTTCTGCCATTAAACTAAGATAAGTAGATATTAGAAACATGAAAAAAACGTATTGGAGATGTTTTTTTTCATAATTTCAATCACAAATCCTGTTATTTTATCATCAAAATGTATCATCTGCTCAAATTAAGAGAAAACTCACCTATTTCAAGAAAATAATGACTAAGATTTCAATTTCTGCTGTGCATGGGGCAAATAGGTTTGGGTTTGCACAGTTTCAGATCCGGAAAAACCACAGAAGAAGAACGACCAGCACTGACCTGTGGGAGAGGCACTGAGTGTGCAGAAGCTGAGTTAGAGCGGCAGAAGAGTAGAACGCCGGATCAGCCAGGCTCCGGGACACCAGGGCTGATGCTAGGTGTCCCAACGACGGCTGGACCTCCTGGAGCTCTTGCCTGGACAGAAGACTCTCAACCTCTTTTTGAACTTCTTCAGCTGGTGCTGTCTATATTTGGTAAATATATAAACACATAAATGTCTTTTAAAACACTGGAAAAATTTGATATACATTGGTGTTGTCTTAGTTAGGTGGTAGACTTTTAATTGCAGGCGGTAAATGAGAGCAGTCATTCCTACCTTGATAAGCTCTCGTACTTGATCAGCTGTCAGACTAATATCCGACTGTGTCTTACGGGTTGTTCTCTGCATTATGAAAAGGAGAAGTTGAGCCGGTGATACATTTCTAAACATGCAACATTAATAGCAAAAACTAGAAAGTTTCATTCATTGAAAATGAAAAATACAATAAAGCAGGTCAGCATAGTGAGTGAAAATACAAACCCACAAACTTTAATATGAATTTATTTAAAAAGTGGAAAAAAAAAAAAAAAAGAGTAGAAAGTTATAAAAGATTTTCTTTTCCTCATTTAAAAGATATACACAAACAATCAGACGTAACTATGCAATTAGATTAGTCAAATTGTAATTGATCATCACCCCCCCCCCCCTCATGTCCTGCAAAGAACAATCTTCAAAAGATGTTTTGATGCTGTAAAAATTTGCACATGACCAGTTGGTTTAATGATCCTCCATCTGTCAACAATCCTGAAGTCTTGTCAGAAACTGACCAATCCCAAACGTCCAGAAGTGAAGAGACTGTTTTGTCTCCAACTAACACTCAGGTGTCACAGACGTAGACAGAAAAGGGTCTATATCAGGCATCCTGAAACGTGGTCTTCGAGGGCCGGTGTCCTGAGGTTTTTAGAGGTTTCCTGCTTCAGCTCAGCTGATCTCGATGACTGCAGTTCAGCAAAAGCCTGTTATTTAGCTAACAATGTGCTGAAGCAGGGAAACCTCTAAAATCTGCAGGACGGCGGCCCCCGAGGGCTGAGTTTGAGGATGCCTGGTCTATATAAAGGGCTTTTTAGGTTTATGGTAAAACTTTTAAGAATGAGCATATTAAATAGAATATTTTTCACCTGCAGATTTTGCCATTTTTGTTGATGTAGATATTTACAAACAATTTGGCCAAAGCTTAATATGAAAATATTTTTGTGGAGTAATAATGACCAGAGATCTCCCTTCTACATAGAAAATCCATTCACCTGACTTTTTAAAACCAATGGAGTTTAATCCCTTTACATATATTATTCATAATAATAGCTTTATGCTGACAGCTCTGCAGAAGTGATCACATGCATGTAGCTTCTGTCTCCCAGGCAGCACCTGGATCAGCTTCTCTGATTGGTTGAAGCTCAGCATCCAACCACAAAAGTTCAGATCTCCAAACTCCAGCCTCAGCTGCTCTGGAAGCTGGACGCTCCTCTACACAGGAAGCAGTTGAACTCACGGCTCCTGGCGCTCAGATCATACCACTGGACCTCTCTACGCTCGTCTTCACCTTATCTTACAGACTTTGCATCTAAACCAGACACCTCCACACTCAAAACGCGCTCAGTGTGAATTCACTGTTAGGGGAACTTTTTTTCCAGAAAGCTTTAGAAAGCTGGTGCAAGTTCTGGCAAAGATGCAGTAAAAAACCCCCCCGAAACGAAACAAAAATTGGGGGATATCGATAAACTTACTGTCTTTCTGCTCTCTACTGGTTTAAGAGGTGCAGCCTTTTCTCCATGGGAAACGGCATCCCAAGATGGCACCAAAGTCGGAGGCTTGCTCTCTGTTGAATTTGGAAGAAGAATATTGCAGGTAGCAGAACATTGAGACACAACAAATGTGCATTTATTTGGTTTCCATTCATAGTTATGTTACATGCAGGGACATTTTTAACAGTTTTTTTTTTTACTTTGTGCACAGACAAAGCTGCAGGAGGTTGTTCCTAAGAGCAGAGCTGCTTTCTGTCTCTTACCCTCGGCCTGGAGCTGCTTTAGTTTTCCCAAAGCAGACGCCAGGGAAGATCTGGGGCATGCAAACGGTATAACGGAGAGGGTTTTTCCATGTGGAACGAACAACTTGCTCGAATAACACCAAACCTACAGGAGAGAAAACAAGAAGGAAAAAATAAATCCATCGATACAGATGTCGTGAAAAGTATCCTTTAGCAGCAGGTTCAGGGTTGTAAACTGCTATATAGTTGTGAGAAGGGACGTTGAGCCCCTTCACAGTGGAGAGCAGACACAATGATCTACCAAAGACATACAGTCCTCCATCAGCACCCAGCAGCTGGGAGGACAGGGAACCTTGGCCAGTTTACAGCAACTCGCAAAGCCAGAAAATACAAACAACTCATCATCATCGCCGTTTCTTTTGGAAAAGATGATAAATAACAATCAAACAAACGGTCCAATCGACCCAAAGGGGCCTACCTGTCCGTAGAGTTTCCCCGCCATCTCTTTTGCAGCCTGGAGAGTCTGAAAGTTTGTATTCCAGATGCAGAGAAAGTCTGAAAGTCAAAGATCACAGACAGCACATTCAGGACCTGGAAACAATCGCAGCTGTGGATATATTCAAAGTAGAGGTAGACCAATGAATCAGCCGGAAGACATCCCCTCCCTCCATTCACTATCCAATGTTAAAGTTTGGTTTGATTTGTCATTAAACGTTTTGTTTTTGTTAAAATTGAGACATCTGTCAAATTTGTTACAATTCTATCATTTTTACTGTTTAAGTGGAGCAGAAAAAAAAAAAAGCAAGATTAAGTGAAAAAACATTGGAAGCACAGACTGGTGTCAAAAATCAGTATCAGGTTAAAGAAGCAAAACTACAACAGTTGATCTATAACTCAAAGCTTTTCTTTCTTTTCTTACAATTTTGGTTCAATTTTTGTCTGTTATTCCTGATATGTACCATAGTTTCTGTATTATGAGTTGCTCCAGAGTTTAAGTCGCAGCCCCAGCCAAACTATGAAAAAAACTGCAACGTATAGTCCAGGAAATACGGTAGTACTTACTCTCTTTGTAGGGCTTCTATCAGTCAAACAGACAAAAAACATTTCCTCATTATCTTGGAGAAACAATGGCCGACATCTCTACTTCACTCTGCATTAAGTACAGGTCGGTTTCTGAGGTCAAGAATTATACAAAAGGAAGGATTAAAACCTAACGCATCTTCGACCATGATGTTCCTTTGGGTTAATGTGTTTCTAAAGCCACACCAGACAAATGCTCGGGATGATCGGAGCTTCTATGGAGTAAACCCGTCGCCCCTCCCCTATGTGTTGCTTTGCACTGCTGGTTGAATTTTTTCCCCTTAGAAGACAAAGTCAGCTGTTTGTGCTGCTGTTCAGTCTCATGGTCTGGAGACGGAACAGGGGGACATTAATTCCTCCTATCAGTGTAATTGTACAATAAGCATCTCTACTTTAGTTAATTGATTACTGAAAGAATCGTTAAGTAATTTGGTGGCGGAGCGTTATCTACAGTGATGGTACACAAACTCTGAAACAGGTCATTTGCTGAAAGAATCCAGCAGTAAAAGACACAAAAGTCTGTAAGAAACCTTAAGATTTTCCACTGAAGATTAAAAATCGTGTGATTTACAATTAATTTAAATATAGAACAAAGTCGTTTTTCTTTTTTTATTCCAAACATTTTCATTTACCTAAAGTAACCCATTTTAAATCCATTGATAAATTGAAATCATAATTGACAGATCTATCCATGTAGTCCTACTTGTAGTTTATTGCAAACAAACCAGACGTTCACTTTTAATTTAAGCTTACTTATATGTATAAAATAAAAAGATAAATAAACCTTAATAACAGCGCTGAAACTCTATCCATGAGATTTTGAAACCAAAGTATTTGTACTTAAAGGTTTTTCATTGGAAACTTGCCCTTCCATCAGTTTAAGACCCTCAGCTGACCCTCTACAGTTTACTCTCAAACATTTACTCCCCTTTTTTATTTTTTGTTGCTACATTTGTATTTTTAGGCCATACTGCTCTCTTTTTAAGACCTTTCCATCTCCTTCCATCGTGTCCACCAACCAAGGTTTTTACACATTTGAATGCAATCCATTTTATTATAACACAAAAACTGAGCTTTCTAGATATTTTGTAGAAAATATTCCCCCTTATCTGCTTTAATCTCTGGAGCATCTTTTAGTACCATTATATTGTGGAAATCCTGGCTAACATAAAATATCTGATACACTTCAAAATCTCTAACGCTCATTTTTTTGCCAGTTATGTGTAGAAGCATCGAATAATAAATGCTAACTGTTAGGGCCTAAAAATCACAATATTTAGTGGTGCCATCTTGATAATCATAAAGTTGACAATAAAAACACTCTTCATCAATTCTTTGAAGTCGTTGTTCGGTAGCTGTGTAGCTGTGAATACATGTCACAGCAATCAAATCCCACAGTCACGACTACTGCGCTAAAAAACATACCAAAATAAAATAAGGTTCTTCAGGACACCAGTTACATAAAAAAATGGGATTTGTATCACTAAACATCTTGTAGTAACTGCATTTAATCATATTCTTTGAATTTCCCAGTGAAATAATGAGAGAAAAAGAAGAAAATATTAAAATAAGATTCACCATTCAACCGTTTTTAGTTTTTAAATTATCCTTAGTTTTTATTTCTTGTTTAGATAATAAAACTAAATTATTATCATGACTAGAAACTTATCATGTTACCACTAAACAACACAATACATGCAGATCTGTACTTACTATGTGTTAAGTAGGGATTTTAATTTTTCTTTAATCATAAAAACCCCCAATTATTACTGTTTTAATGCATAGTTTGACCTTTTAATAAAACCCAAGCAAAAGGAAAACAAAGTCCAGTTCAGACAGACTTCATAAAACATAAAGTTGTTTAAAGACCAAAAATAAGGGAAATGGCTGACACTGTTTTTTTTTCTAATGAGTGTCCAACATCTTGTTTTAAGATATTACTAAAAAAAAAAAAGGAAGAAGTTTCCCAATTATAGAGGCGACCATCTTCATGATTGCTTTACCTTTGCCAGGCCCAGCTGAAGGGTGTGGAACCCCAACCACAGCTATGTGGGCGTCGTCCAGGGAGATGGCAGACGCCGCTTCCAGCAGCTCCCCGCCGACAGGAAGACTCAGCAGATGATGACGAGGCAGCGGGACAACCGGAGCTCCTTCATCAGCAGGTGAAGCGCGAACAGACACCAAACTCTGGTAGACGTGACCGTTAGGGTCTGACAGCAAGAAAGAGATGAAACTGTTACAGAAGGAAGAAGAAGCTCTTTGCTAGATTAGGTGCGTTACTTTAGAAGATGGATGAAATCAGGAGTGATTAACCATCAAGGCCCTTTTTAATGCACGCTGCCGCAACACCTTCTGCACATAGAATCAAGTGGAAAAATCACCCATCCTAAAAACTGGATGTTTGCTCTAACAAATCTGGAAAAAATCTGATTCAATATGAAATTTAACTATACTGCAAGAGTGCAAACAAGTGCTGAGGTCCTCAGATCTGGACTTTGAAGTAAGTTCACCCAAAGAGCAGAACGAAACATGCTAAACGAAGTCTCTAAAAACACTGAGATGTCAGCCTGCAGCAGCCGCTTCTGCTACTGGTGAGCATGAGCAGATCTCTGCCTTCAGAGAGGAATGTAGAAACCTTTGCTTTCTAAGAAAAACATTCAGGTTTGGCACAGATAAAGATCCAGATATGGCATCATGTTCTTAGAACAGATGATTACAAAACGACTTATTCGGTCATGAGAGCAGAAAAAACATTTGATTTTTATCCACATGCAGACTATAAGAAGAATAACGCCGTTCCAGCGGTGAAGCACGGAGGTGAAAGTGTCATGGTTACATCAGCTTACTGAGAGAGCCCGTTCAAATGTTTAGCAGTTACATAAACAGTGTTGTTGATATTATTCTTTAATGAGTGAAATGATGTTTTTTGTCTGCAAATCCCTCCTTTACAGAGAAACATGAAACAGAATTAGAACATGTCTGACAGTAATCCTAGTGGATGCTGAGCCGCTGCCCCAACTGACAAACATCAAGCTAACATCTCAACTTTGTTCTATATGTACGCAGGAAATGAAGACTTACAGAGATAAAGCAGGCAGATCTTTCTGTCCCTGTAAGAGACAAAGAAGCTGAGCGGGGAGAGGCTGGGCCCCTCCGGCTCCAGCCGGTACTTCTGTACAGAGTTGGGGTTAACTCTCTGCAGGTAGAGGAAGTGATCTCCTTTCTGTGGACACAAAAGACAAGTAAAATAAATTATCTTCTGTTTTCTGTCATGTTACAACTAGTGTATAAATAAATCTGAACTTTGTGTGACTGAAAGTCGTGTCAAACCGTGGAATGAAAGAAAAAAAAAAAACATGCGTGCTTTTCCCATGTTTTATCAACGCAAATATTAAACAAATGGGACTTTTGTTTTCCAAATCTCCCATCTAATTTGTACATAAAGCCACGCTGTGTGAAATCTAGCTGTTCTCAGGTCTCAGACAGAGAGAACAAACGGCTTCATGTAGACCAAGGAACACAGCAACATTTTGGAGAGGTTTAAAGAAGGGTTGGGAAGGAGAGAAATAATATTCCTAGTTTCTGGGAACAAACAGAGAGCTGCTCAGTTTTGTTCAAAAATGGACAGATGATAGAAATGCCACCATACCAGAACACAGACAACCGACTAAACTGACAGGCTGTGGAAAACTCTGAAGCAGACATTCAGATTTCATTAAGAATGTAGCAGGGAAATGGAAAATAAATGGAGCAAAATAAAAGGAAAAGCTGTAGGGAAAAAAAAAACATTAAAGGAGGAAAAAAGGAAACGGCCTAGTCAAAGCCCAGAAATGAATCCAACCAATCTCCTGGTTTGAGTTTGTTAAAGTAGCTCTTGTTTAATCTGACAGATCTGGCAGCAACATTCGATCATAGCAGCAGTGCTCTGGTTTATTTCTTCTCACTGCACAGTTACACACGACCGTAAAATGGCGGCGAAATAGATAGAAGTATGTGGATTTAAACTAAGAGGTGAAAAAAGGTGAACGAATAAGAACAGCTTTGCAGTTAGCTGTGTTTACAGAGCTGATGAGAGAGGTCACTGTTTAAGATTAGAGTTTCATTGGTAATTGTCTCACCAGTTCAGTTGTGAAGATGATCAGTTGTTGTGTTTCTGCCACTATGCTGGCGCTCCACCTACAAACAAAAACATAGCTTAAAACTTTAGAGGCTGGAAAGTTTACCTCATGGTTAACATCTGCCCAATAACATCTGTTTCCCTAACAACGAGGACACAAAGCAGGACCAAGTGTGTGAAAAATAAGCAAGCATCAGATTCTAATGTTGTTGTTTATACTGCGTTTTAAAATCATCCGTATTCTGAAGTCTGAGTAAATCACAGCAGACATTTCTGTTGTTTGGCAGAAATGATCTGACTTTTTTTTTTCCATTTGTAAAAACAGTTTTTACAAGCACTCTCTTTTGTACAGGATGTGTGAAAACGGCACGCATCAATCGGAGTTATGGACCTGATGGCTTCGCCCTGAATCAGGACCTCCTCTACAGGCTGCTGGGGAGCAGAGAGCAGGGCGTCCAGCTGTCTGACTGCTCCTGCCTGAAACAAGACGACAGGATCCCCTCCATGTGGACAGTGCACCATCCGGACGTCCGCAGACACCTGACACAAACGACAAAGGTGGTAGAAGTTAGAACCCCAAATAAAAAGAAGCTTTTCTTTAGACCAAAATGCAGTGAGGAGCGTTAAAAATATTTCAGTAGAAGTTCATTACACTATGAAAAGACGTCATTAAACATACCCAATAACATTTTAAAAAGGAAGTAAAGCTATTTCCATATGGGGGGGGGGGCATTTATTCTATCGTTAATTGTTATCCTTATGTAGTACATTTTCATTAAGCATTTAAACGATATATTATGATTTTTGATGTTTGGAAACTTCCCCAAAAAATGGAAGAATTTTGTCATAATTTTTGTTTCTACTTTTATCAACATTGAAAAATTCAGAGAATATGATTAATTGAAATTACTGTTTGCATTTTAGTGATACAAATTCCACTTTTTTAAAGTAACTGGTGTCCAAAAGAAACAGACTTAAATTTTTTTTAATATTTTTCAAGAGCAGTATTTGTGATTGCGGGGGTGTGATTACTGTGGCATTCAGTCACAGTCATGCTGCTACCCAAGAGAGACAGGAAAAAAAGAACGGTGTGTTTTTATCATAACAGTGCCTCAAAGCGTCCTGATCAGATTTTAAGTCTATATCACTCGCCATTATTCCAGTTTCTGTCCAAACTAAGTACATCACATGATTTAATAACTTGCAGAGGAACCAATCCAACAATCAGTGAGGAACTGACATGAAAATCTGGACCAATATTGATATTTTGCTTTTATGGACAGTATCCTATATCAAATATTTCTCTACCCCAGGGACACAAATCAAGACTGAAAACAGTGTCTTCATTAAACAACTACAATCCTGGGCTGCATCACGGTCACATGACAAACAAACCCCACATAGCCGATCCCCTGAAATAAAAACAGCAACTAAATAGGAATAAATACCGGCCCAGTTTCACTTATCAGACCAATACTGACCAGGATTACTAATGTAAATATTTTAGTTACCTAGTGGAGAGGGATCTTTTTTACAGAATTTCCCTACTTAAGTGACACAAAACTCCCTTAAACTTGTTTACACCTGAAGTATTTACTGAGCAGTTCCCACACACTGATCTTTTTCTTTCTGTTCATCATTCTATTGTCATCGCTCTGCTGAGGACTTAGTTTGGACCAAGTTTCAGCCGTTGGACAGATGACCTCACATTTGAATCTACATTCATTCAGAAAATAGAGAAGTTAGTAATTATCTGAATAAATGTGAGTTCTTCAGTTGGAGAATTTGCCCAAATAATAACCCTCTACCCTCATGACTGATCATTAGTATCAAGTTATTGGTGTAACGGTACAATTCTAGAAGCTTTTCGATATTTAGATCGTTTAAGAAAACAGAGGAGGACTTTACCTGACAACCCTTTTAGACATGCAACGCTTATTCAATCTTTTATATTTTCATTGTTATATTTCCACTTCTGAATGCCCTTCCTCATATCAAATTAAATCAAGAAAGACAAGAATGGCTTTCTAGATACTGTTAAATGCTGCAGTCGCATTTCTGACTGTAAATCTAAACTTCAGGATATGAAAAAGAAAAACGGTCAGTTTTTCATATTTACTAAACAATGAAGGCAAAAGCTGCTTTTTGTTTGTGCATTAATTCCCTCAGAAGGAGTGAATAAAGGTAACTCTCACTTACTGTTGCCTTGAAGGCTTTGTCTAAAACAATGTCGTCTTCCTTCCAAATTCGTATGACCTGAAATAAAATGGGAGAGAAAAAAAATCCTTTGAGAGTCATAGAGCAAACAAAATAGTGCATGTTCTAATCCTGGTCATCTGTGTTTTAATAGGCAGTTTTAATAGAAACAACGTAGCCTGGAAAAAAGATGATTGATGAATTGAACACAAACGTTTTCAGGAAGAAAACATTGCAATGCATTAAAGCAGGTGTTCATACTGCCTTACATAATTTCACAATAGTCTAAATAAAATGTTTTAGTAACATTTGGCTTTTATACAGAAAGTCTTTCATCAGCCACCAGGGAGCTTTAGCATGCTAAGAATTCACACAGATCATGAAATTCCGATTACCAGAGAACAAAACAAAACACAACTCAGGCTTTTTAAAAAGAGATCCGCTGGAAAAAAAACGACAAACTAGAAAATAAAAATGAAACAACCAACAGCTTGGTAAAGTGAAATGACTTGTGTTTCTTCTATTGATCTATAAATTGGAAAAATCAGCCAGGAAAGGAGCAAATCTCTAATTTCAACTCAGTCCCCCAACACCTGTCTGTAAGCCTAATAATTCAGTGGAATATAGATGCAAATATACAATCGAAAGCAACAATTGAATAATAATTGAGGCATTGCAAAGACATCCATTAGTAGATTGTTTCTCATAAACCTGAATCTTCATTTTCCAGTCCAGAGACTGAAGCAGCTTACCTTGTTGTCAGAGACTGCCACATACTCACTAGTATTTCTGTTAAAAACCGCTGGACAGGTCAGAGATTGTCCTTGTTTGACCGTCCAGCTGCCTAAAGGCTTCTGGTCTGAAACCTGCAACATATGTGAGCAATGCATCAGGAAACATCTGGAATCACACAGTTGTGGTTATCAATAAAATAGAAAAGTTTACATTCAACCACGAAATTACCATTTGTCAAAGTAGCTTACATTTCAAGGATAGCTAACCTAACATTAGCCAAAATGTATCCGCCTGTCATAAACTAATGACTTCATAACGAGTTGATGCTGGGGGCGATGACATAGTTTTCACATTACCAAAAAATAAATAAGTAAAACCAAAAATCTAACAAACACTATATAAAAGAGTGATATGCCCAGGAGGGAGCTGATAAAATGTAGCGGATCAGGTTCTGTTATTTAGACTAGTACAGGATGCTAACACCAGTCTGCACCGGTCACCTGGCCTAAGGTCCTAAAGTCTAAATCTGACCTTGTATAGAGTCACAGATCTGGTAGAATCAGTCACGATTACATGGTCATAATCCCTCTCCTCTTCGATCCCCTGAATTTCAGATTTTAGTTGATTTAGAGCTGGGACAAGTCCGCACAACGTGTATCCCTCACACAGCGCAGCCATGCTGGTCCAGAAGAAGAGCTCGCAGAATCTCGCGAGACAACAGGCGACTAGGGAAGAGGGCAAACCTTGACAAACCACAAGAGGGGGCTGCTGACTTCTGCCTCCATAACTGGGTGAAGATTCTCCAACTGCGGTCTAATTTGGTCATATTTTTAAGCAGCAAATATTTTTGTGAAATATTTAGATTTTTATATTAAATCACAATGTGTAGAGATATTAACTGACAGTTGTAATGAAATTACACATATTACTATATAGAAGAAAAATATTAAGATCACACATTTAGAAATAAAAACATGAAATCTGACCCACAATTATTGGCACCCCTAACAATTCCAAAAAAAAATCTAATAGATTTCCTTTAAATGTATTTTTCTGTAGTTGCTAAAGTTGGTCAGGGTATCTAGGAACTTTTAATTAGTCATGTTTTCATGTTTTTATTTTCTAAATGTGTGATTTTATTTTTTACCACCAAAGTAATGTACTTAAATGAAAGGTTGGATTTTTCTCTTTTTTTTTTTTTTTTTTTTGCAATTGGGTTCTTTGTTGTTTAAAACAAAAGGAGAATTTTTTTAAGTCCTCGACCACATCTTAAACAGGAGTGCCAACAATTACGGAGGGCACAGTAGATGTAAAGTATACTTTTTTTTTTTACATTTAATTTCTATTCTTAAACTGCCCTATATTTCCCCCTTTAAGGTTACAGCAGCAATCTCCAAAGCATGTACAGCGATGTTGCTAGAATCCTGGCTTGGTGATTCACCAATTAGGAAGTAATTTTTCCACATATTTCATTTGAAGTTTTATCACACAAAAATCATAATCTTAAAAAAAACTTTACACAGAGCCATATCACGTCTTTATTGAAAAAAAATGGAAATGAAAATGTGTGAGATAAGATTGCTGCCACTTCAGCACTGTTCAATCTCTGACGGAAGGGAATTTGGGTTTAAGGTATACTCAATCCCACTGGGCTCTGAAATAACACAAAAAATACACAGTTAGTTATGATGTTAAGAGATAGATAGATAGATAGATAGATAGATAGATAGATAGATAGATAGATAGATAGATAGATAGATAGATAGATAG
>JAUZNJ010104424.1:0-20798 GCA_034780135.1 Jordanella pulchra | reverse complement strand
TTATTATAAGGTGTATGTAATTATTCAGTTTACTCTGTGAATGTCAGAGTAATACAGGACAAATGTAAACTATTTCAACATTCATCTGAACTGCAGATAAAATCTTAACACTAGATTTACTTGAAAGGTGACCTCAGCCTCCCTCCGATGAACTTGCAGCTAACTCTGCCATGAAAGATAATTTCTACAAAGGAATACAGGATTCTGTGCTCTGATCAAAAACTCATGGAATATCATCTTAGAAATCCAAAATATGCCTTTAATTTACATCCAGCATGTTTAGCCACTAAGATTCAGGCTGCTTGCATGATCTGACATTAGGATGTTGGTAAAACCTAAGCAGTATTCATTACTAAGCTGAATAATTAAAAGATGGAACTAATGGATCTGTTAACAGTCTGTTGGTAAAGATCCTGATCAAGCTTCAACCAACATGCTAATGTTGGGAAGTATTTTTACGTTATCTTTTTATTCAGTTAATATTTAAGAATGCCTTCTGAAGTTAACCCTTTAAATGGAAAAGTATGGATTCACTGCGAGGCAGGAGTTTGGTGTTCAATATGGCTGCCACAAAGAATGAAGGGATAACCGCTGGTGTTAGCCATTCGTTAGCACCTCAATTATTAGCATAACATACAGTGATGTTTAAAATCTATTTGTGGAAATGTTCTTTTAATATATAAACACATATTGGAAGAAAAAAGAAAGAGTAAAAAAAAAAACAATCAAAGAAAGTTAATTAATAATAATTGTAGCAAACCTTAATTTTTTTCGAGCCTGTGACTGGAGCAGATTCAATTCAGTTTTGTTTTTACATCCACCCACATCTCCTAAACTACAACGTGTCATTAACAAACGGTCTTTTTGGCTTTTAGTTGTAACTTGAACAGGGAATTTGAAATTTCTTGGCTTATCTTTCAGGGTTGTTTCCTGCCAATTACATGTGTGCACAGAAACAACTTTCTGTTTACACATGTAATTCTTTGGAAAAACTATTTTTCAGACTGGAAACATTCACCTAAAACTGACTTTGTATCATCATTACCCATACTCTGTTTTTTTTTTTTTTATTATGCGCTGAAAGATAAGTGAGTCATCGGTTTTCCTTTTTTATTTTCCTGCATGCTGGGCAGACTGCTGTTCATTTTTTTTCATCTTTTTTCTTATTGACTGCTCAGTTCAAAGTTGTGTTAAGAAATACTCTGCATTTCTGATTAATTTCATCTGAAGTCGAGTTTCATGAACGGATATTCATCAGATTATTTAGTGAAACTTGGAATTTTCCTCCAAATTAAAGGGACAATAAACACCAATATGTGTTATTTTCCTAGTAAGTTCAGAACCAGCAAACAAAAGGCAAGTCAGCAGCCATTATATTAAACAAGAGAAAAACAACACACTAGTGAGCAAGTGACAGAACTTTCTAAAAGTGTCATTATCTATTTAAAGGAGTATACTTCAAAGCAAATGTTTCTGTCAGTCTTCTTCTGGGATTTGTTTCTTGATCATTTTTTAAATAGTCAAACAGAGTCAGGTTGAGCTTTTCCAAAGTTTCTGAATAATCTCTAGTCTGCTTTTTTCAGTTTCACTGACAAACATTGTATAATTTCTTTCTGTTTGCTTAATTTTTTCAACCACATTTAACATTATTGTCTATAACTTTTTATGAACACACAGAGAGGATCACACAGATACCTTTTATGGATTTATCTTTGTTTTGCTGTTTGGTTCAGTAAATCTAAACCACAATTACTTATTTTATAAGTGTGCTTTTATATTCTCAAAAATGTTTTTGGAGTTCCTTGAAGTTCAAAGGTTGTTGTTATTGGAACACTTTCTACTTGACATCTTTAATCAGAAAGCTTAAAAAAAACACTTTTCCTCAGATTTATTTATTTATTTTTTTGCTGATGCCCACCATGTTTCTGTTAATAATATAAATTACTTATTGGTGTTAATTTTGTGGCATCATATTGAGGCTCTAACAAGGTCCTTCGCTGAGATGGAAAATATTCAGGCAGAGGACAGTGAAGACAAATTCAGAGCTTTTACTTTTACTTTCTCTTCCGGGGATAAGAAGTTGAAAAAATAACTGGGAAGCAGAGCTGGAAACATTTCTCATGAATTACAGTAATGTTTTATTTGGATGTAAGAGAATCTATACCTGTGTGACAAAATATGAAGAAAGTTTGCTGTTAAAAGATGCAACATTTGAATGGAGTCTTTTTTTCTCCAACACACAAATACTAATCTTGTTAAGTTTGAAGATAAAATCTGTGGTCATTGAACAAATGTTATTATCATATAAATGTAATTTGAATATTTAAGGAGGTTTTTAACTTATGATTACATTTGTTGAGAAGGAAGAAAACTGTCTGACCAACTGGGGTTTTTGTGAAAAAGAAACTTGTTTTAAAACTAGTTTGTATTTGTGCAGTAAGGATTTCCAGCTAGTCAGTAAAATTAAAACCAACAGTTTTTTTTTTTTACAGCAGTAAATCAACTGAAAACTATTATACTACTAATGCCATATTTGACTATAGACATATTTTTATAGTTTTAATTTTTATTTTCTTAAAAGAACTCTTCACTTCCAGAAAAGTTCATTGAGTCCAGATTTTTTCCCCAGAATTATTGAGGATAATCAAGGAATATCTTGACAAAAGTAAGACGTACCTTTGTGTTTTTTTATTGGTTCTTATATTGTAACTCTACCATAGATGGCATTTTTGCCCTGTCTCTGTCTTAGCATTTAATCCTGAACTCTGACCTTAGTTCAGGTCAGTGTCACCTGATCTGCTTTAACTGAGTTCGATAAGTTGTTAATTCACTCTTGGAGTCATTTTAATTGGTTGGTTGCTGCTGCTTTTCACTAATAACTGTTTAATTCACTTGTGACTATCAGATGTCAGTGACATTAGTTTCTCACCCGTTTATGATTTTTTTTATTTCAGATTGGCGCATGTTGTGTTGCATTTTTTAGTTTAGCCTACTTTGAGTTGCAAGAATGTTACCAATAAAATGATGTCCTGATTCTAACAGTGTGGCAGTGATCGGGTTTGGTGAGGCTTGTGAAACTGCATCAAAATGGTTTAGTAGAGTTGTTTAGTATTTTAGTGAGTAGAGAAAGGAGTTTTTTTTTTTTTTTTTTGCATAGGCCTAAGTTGATTATGATATTTTTTTTCTTCCCTCAGATATCTTCATTTGTTTAGTTGTTCTTCTGTGATATCAACATTGTCTACAACAGAGCCACTATCCTGCAACCGTTAGTTGCATACTTTCTCCAACACACTGGAATAGAATGAATGGCTTTTTACCAGGCCTCTGGGGAGCTGAATGTTTGAATGCTGATAAGAAAATTCAGTCATTTGATCCAGTCTTTTCAAAGCAAGGACTCATCTAAAAGTTGGACTAGGTGCATCAAATTTACAGCATCTCAATGGGACAAAAAAGAAAAAGTGTAATAAATCTGTAGGGAAGCAAATGCTTATTTATGTAGAGATATTTAAGTTTGTCTATCAAAAGGTAACCAATCAATGAACAGAATGTAGGAAGTTCAAAAAATAAACTCAACTTAAATGTTGCTCAAAAATTTTGACTAACAAATGCAGTCAGGTGCTGACAAAGACTCTCCTCTTAACACCCCCACGTCTGTTGAAGCCTCAGGTGTATCAATTTTCGCCCAGCAACAGGTTGAACTGGTTGAAATTAACTGACAAACCGCAGCATGCATTTCAAGGCAATGACAAAAATGTAGCAGCTCACCACTAAACGGTGACCTAAATTCCGAGCAGAGCAAACATGACCATGACTCTGACTTATCTGAACGATAAAAATCATTTGAACAGGATCCATTTAAAGTGATCCACTCTTCCAACGCAGCCTTTTTCTGATGTGTCCAATCAGAAATGCAAATAAGAAACTATTATTAGTGGAGAGAAGGAGGAAGTAAAAAGACTGAGATGATGAAAAACTGACTATTATTGTGAAATATTCTGTGTATTTACTTCCTCCGGAAATAAACAATATGCTTTAAAGAAATCATTTGATTTATTTTTTCTTGTTGGTTAAGCTATCTGCTATCGAGCTACTGTATAAAGTTATCCACATGCAAATAAAGTGTGTTTGCATATACTATCCTCATGGAAAATCTGACCTTTGAGTTTTGAAGTTACACATTACTCCATCTCTTATATAGACCCAAAACAATGTCTGATATATCTTGTGATCTACTGTGCCTTACAACAGCATTATAACACTAAACTATGTCACATTTTATCACATTAGAAACACAATTTTCAATGTATTTGATGAAGACTTTATTTTACAAATAAACAAAAATATTGGCTAAATGTCAACAATACATGTTTTTTTATGTAAATCTGAAAAGTGGGTCAAAAATTTGTTATCAACCCTCTGTTCTCTGATGCTCCTGAATAAAATCCATTGCAACCATTTGCCATAAGTCGGTTTAAACTAAGTCATTATCTATAAACCTCAAAGGTTTGTTTCAGTTAACAAGCAACTCCATGTAGAAACAGGCTAGGGAGAATTTTTTGGAGACATTTAACTATTTCCTAAAATATTGGTATTTCAGATCAAAGTATCTGTTAAAAAAACAACAACAAACTAACAGAAAAGGGGATCTTGGAGAACAATATTTCTTTGCACATTAAACTCGGTAGTTTCCAGAAAGCCAACTTTGGAGGAGCTGCATAGAGAAACAACTCAGTTTGGAAAATAGTAGATGGGACACCAATTAGCTGTCCACTTTATATCTATGGCTGTTATGAAAATGTTGGAGGAGGATAGTCATTGTAAAAGAGTTGTGGTTCTATAAATTCAAATTTTCGACAAACAACAAAAGGGACAGACGCACATGTCAAATATGACCAAAGCACACCAAATATAATGTTATTGGAGAGGCAACAGGGCACAGTAAACATCATGCTGGGATGATGAATGTGTTGAAAACTGATGTTCCAAAAGCGTCAAAGCTTCAAGCTTCCAATCGGATTTAACCCAAGCTAAAACTTAGCCATGTAAATCCTTCCTTTCCAGTTCCCCAGCATCTGCTGTTGTGTTGGGCAACAGAATAATATCCTAATAAAACACTCTAAAGCTTTTGTTTATAAGGTGACAAATGGAATGGATGGAAATATTTACATGCTCAAGAAAAAAAAAAGAAAAGCCATGCAGTAGAATGAAACTCCCCAGATACTGAGTTTCAAAATGACACTTATGTGATGAAAGCCGGTAATAAATAGAAAACCCTAGTGTGTATGTGTTTTCATGTCTGGGCATGCCGTCGGTAAGTCCCTCTCTCCCCCTGTGATTGACACACACCAGCTAACGTCCGGTGGCTCTGGGGACCCAACCATGGGCTCCATTTGGCTCCTGAAAGGTGTGAAACTGCACACTTCTACCCAAGTCCTCCTTGCCTTTGTTGCGGGGATTGATTCAGCAGACAGAGGCAGCAGCTCACAGGGTGTGAATCCTGCTGCTTATTCACCAGGCAGCCTGTGACATAGCCCTGAACTCCACCCCTTTCACGCACACACTCACTCTCACACACCGACTTTAACAGCACTCTCCCTGCCCAGCCCTCACAGTACTAGTCTGGCTTCTGCAGGGAGCACACAGCTCTCTGGATTTCACCCCATCCATCACTGACGGACAGTAGACTACAGTTGTTTTGCCTTCACAGCAGAGCATCATGGGGAGCAGCATTTCATGTGTCCCCCAACACAACTTCAGGTTCTCAAGCAAGAGCTTCATTCGCCGAAACAGGTAAGAAGAGCTCACCTAAACATGTGTCACTATTCTCAGAGATCATGTCACGTCCTTCACTGCACCTGGTTATTTTAGACTCAGTATATCAGTTGGCGGGGATTCTTGGTAAATGACAGTTTGAGCAGAAGGGGGTGTGAATTTTGTGAGGGTTAGTTCTGGATCAGATACTGGATGGACATGGAGCACAAGTGTCAGTGATCCAGTTACCATTCGCTCTCTTCGTAACATCCCTGTGAAGATGATCTCCCAGCTGTCAGTAAATCTTTTTACCTTAAAGAAATATACGGGTTAAGGTCATTTAATCATAACGTATCTAAGAAAAATATCTTTTGTTTTTATTTCTTTATTTTTTTACTTCATAGATATAAAACCAACGCGTAGGGAGTGACTTCCGCTAGAGGACTTTATAACCAGACATAAGGGGATTATATTTTTGTTTTCTATGCAGTTTCCTGCACCCCTCTTTGATTGAATGCCCGGGCATGTCCCAACTCTGCAGGACCGTCACATCTGATTCCGATTAACCCCTAAGTAGAAACACTTTTTTAAGTCCTGTGCTATTTAGTTAATGGTCTTGTTGTCACTAAGGGATAATTAAAGAAAATTATAAAGAAAAAAGTTAAAAATCTAAACAGCGCCAAGAGGAGCAGATTGGTGACTTTCTTAAAAAGGATTCAAGTTTCCTGTAGCCTTCTCACTCTTTGTGTCACTGAATCAGGTGAGGTATGTCACTGAGGTGAGGTATGAGAGCCAGTGCTACTGAATGCTGCAGCAGTGACTTGGGGAATGTTGGGTGTGCAAACCGATTACTACTCGTCTATTATCTACAATGCATACCTCTTTCCCTTTGCAACAGCAAGGTTGCATGACTGTGAGAGGCTTTCATACCTTCCTTTGTATGCCAGTCAATTTGAAATAAAAGATATTTAAAAAAAAGTATCAGTATCATTCACTTGACACCCATGAATGATTAATGTTGGATGTGGACTTCCTCAATAGACAGCGTGTTTCCCACCATGCAAACAAAAGCCTGCGTTGTTGTAAGGCGAGGACACTGGCACACATGTGTACAGATAAACAGATAAAGTACAAGCTGACACTGTAAAAAGGGGCCCCACAGTTTTATCTCTGCAGTGAAGGTCCTTCCTTATTAAAACGTGACAATAATGGTAACAGATGAGCCACATGCAAAACAAAAGGCTGCAGTTAGAGCTGATTTTCCTATGCATATGCTCACCATCAGAGGCACAAGACCTGATTGTCCTTATCTTTTAAATGGATGTCATTGATGGAATAAAGGCTGAACTAGTAACTTTGATTGGCTTGTAAGAGAAGAGACAGAAGACAGGATTTGCAGGCATTAATCTCTAGCAGCACTTAAATCGGACTGTTGTTATTTACACACATTTTCTCCACCAAAAGGCCGGAAATCATTCTTTCTAATTGGAAGATTATTCTAAAACAAAAGCAAAATGATAACGGAGCTGATGTTTGAACTTGCAGATTATTCATGCAAAATTACCTCTAACTTCTGTGGGTCTCAATTTAGCCCATGTTTTAACGTGGTACTATACATCTTCTATACTTAATTCAAAATATATGGGAGATTAAAATTGTTGATCAATTCAGGGTTTATGTTGTTACACTACCTTTAGTATCTTAGCGGTTATCATGATTAGTGCAAGGGTTCCCAATAAGGGTTCACCAATAAGCAACCCATTCATCATAGAGTATCATATTTAAAAGGAACCAACAGCCAAGGTATTGCCTTTACATTTTTGTCAAAAAAATTTGTTGTACTGTGTTCAGCCTTCCCGTTCTCTCCCGAGTCTTGCTCTTGAATGAAACACAGACACGTCTCAAGATATTTTGAATAGTTTTGTTTAATCTTTGTGATCAGACATGCTACTTTCATCGGTCTAAAGAAGCTAGTTTTTTTATTACAACACAACAACAAGGCTGAAAACCCACATCAATAACCAGCCACGTTTTACATCCGATTATGAGCATTAACAAATTCAATTTTTTTTCTCTCGAACAGCAGTCGTCTGTTTCGCAAGAAGAATCCCCAAGAGGGACAGGAGAAATCTAACAGTATCATAAATATCCTGTGCACAGTCACCCCAAGGAAGGTAGGAAACCCTTTCATCTCCACTGACACATCAACAACACAACAATAAATCATCCCTTCAACACAAAAACACATGCTACATGCAAACATATCTCAGTGTTTTATATTATAAAATCAGTTTCTGGTTATATTTCACTAATGCTATGGCTTGTTGCAGGAAATGTCTCCAAAGGATCTGCAGACGATAGAGAACATAAAATGGAACCCTCCGTTCGCCTATGATCCGGCCAGTGGCTGGAAGAAAAGCAGCATCAATGTGAAGAATTTTGGACGAATGATTCACAGCTCCAAAGTCCGCTTCCGGTTCCTGCACTGTCAGGTGAGTGAAACAAAATGATTTGGCAATGACTGCATGATGAAATATCAGGAAAGCAACTGTATAGAAAAACAAAACATCACCTCAAAATCCTCATTGTGGTTTGTAACAATGACCAAACCCAGAATGACACATCCTCCCAGTCATCTGTTCAAAGCCTGGGAAGTCCAGCTGCAAACCAAACAGCTGGAAAGTAACAGGATGTTGCTCTACAGCTTTTGAGAGCACACTTTGGTTTCGATGTGGTGGCTGGTTGTCAATAATCTCACCAGTTTTCCTCAAACAAGACTGTAAGCTTGTGTTTGGACATGCTCTCCTCCGCTGCAGTTGTGAAACATCCCCAGCAGAGTTAGAACCTCGGGGGAAGAGAGAGTTGCTCTGATCCCACGGGCTGATAGAGGACATGCTGGCTTCTTGCGGTGGGAACTGTAATTTTTCAGTGCCGTGACACAAGAACACTGTCAGAAACCAAAGGGCAAAGATTGATGAAAGGAAAAGCGTCATGATGGCAAAAGAACACAATGTATTTGAACATAAAGAAAGGATCCAGCTCACTAAGTTCAAACATTTTTATGAATCACCTAATGAGAAGTAAACAAACTGTAGTATAATTTTTGCCTTACTTTTCCTATAATTCCTGGCTTTCCAACTCTTTTGCAGGACATACACGACTGTTACCTGGATCTCTTCGAATCACATCTTCATTTTGTCTCCAATAACACAACTGGACTAACATATCAGGTGAGCTCGTTTTTTCCAACCTCTGAATCCCCAGTCACACACACACCCAGCTTTTTATTCCTTTTAAAACTTTTTTATACAAGTTGGATTTCATAAATTTTCATGTGCCCCCCTCCTGGCTACCAGCACGTTGTTGGTAAACAGAAAGTATGATTAAGTTACTTCAGCTGTCTCGTAAAGCGTTAGCAGCCATTAATCATCAGTTTAATGAGCATGCTGAGGTCTCAGCTCCCTGTCAAGGAGAGACAGCTACGCACCTGTATGCAGTGTTAGTCAGACTGCAGATGAGCTCAGGACGATACAGACACGGATTCATCGCTGATAAACACATTCTGACCTCAGCATCATGGGGTCTGGTTTGTTAATGTTCAATAAAATTTGAGCAGAATGACAATGCAGACAGAGGAGAGGGTTCTTACAGCCATGGCTTCCTAACTGGTGTAACACAACTACTAGTGCTATTTGGGCTGGAAAATATGAATTAAGTGCAAGGTCAGCAGGAATCCAAACACTGTTATGGTCGGGATTGGTGCTGCTAAAGCTGTTTAATATTTGATTTATGAGGTTGAAACATGGTTGAAGCATCCAAATATAAAAAAAAACTCTTAAGTTCATTGATAGGATCCATCAATGAGCTGGTTAACTACTTTTACCGATACTAAACATGGTGTCTCCCCTTATTTCTACAGAGAACAGCACTGTGCATTTTTTAATTTTTTTTTTACTGCTCCTATCAGCGAAAGGCTTTGAATGCAAGGAAGCCATGTTGGATTTTGAGTTTGGAAGGAGAATAAAAACCTTCCTCTCCGTGTGCAAACTCTTCTACTTTATGAATTTGAGCAAAGCTGTGATAAAAGGAGAAACTTTTTGTCCATATTTGTTTTATTATGTATGATGACCAATAGGCTTTTTTTTTCAACATGTTAAAGACTATCATTCATAACAGTAATAGTAGTAGCACTAGTAGTTGCTCATGTATTTTAGCTCAAAATACACACAGCGTACATATGACTGTTTGCTTTCACTAATGCATTAAGACATATAATAGTGAGGTAAGACAGCAGAACAACACCATTCTTCTTCCCTGTGTTTCACAGAAACCTTGTTTCTGTTGTGCTATTTAAACAGGATCATGTTTCAGCTCCACGGTGTCACTTCGCATGCAGCAACGCAGAATATTGCCTGGAAGCTGATTATTTATAGCTTTCTACATTAACATTCTTGTCTTTTTTACGTTGCACAGGGAACTCTGCCTTTGAAGGAGCTTTCCATCTACAACCTGCAGCAGAACTGTAATCACAGCCAACCGGAGGAATATGCCTTCCAAATAAACGGTGAGTTTGTCTTCACATGAAACCATCCAGGCAGGTATTGGCACAGATTGCTTGGTATTTTATAATAACCGGGTATGTTTTATTGGGATTATCATCCCCAGGGTTTAAAAGTTAGAGCGAGATCTAAAAAAATATTTTTGAATTTCATTTTGTTTACAAATGTACTGTGCATATAGCTGCTGTTGAAGTATACTGTTGGTACAAATTAATGTTTTCTACTGAGTGAATCGACACAGAGAGAACACTATTTTCAGGCTTTACCCTGCTTCAGTGATTCAATAGTGCTGTGACCCTCGTCACCTCTTCACCTCCGGTCAAACCCCAGACTAACTAGAGCCAGGACCTCTTCACCCAGCGGTCATGCAGGGCTGGTGGGGCGGTTGTTGTTAGACAACAGGTGCACCTAAGTCAGCCCAGCTGTCGTGCAGATAAGCCCGACTACAGCTCTTAACCTTTTCACTTCGCTTCACATAATGTATGAAGAGTCCAACAACTGCTCAGTCAACTGCAAGAAAAGGGAATTTAATGTTTTCCTTATAACTAAAAAAGCAAACAAAAGCCACTTTGTGACGATCCACCCCCAGCCATGACAGTATAATGTTTCTGTAATACTACTTCCCTTATCACCACCTGCTTCAAGTCTATTCTGTCAAAATATTTGAACATTGCAGTTTTCCCTTATCGTAAATAATCGCATTCCAGTATCATGTTTCAGCGCTCGTGTTCTTCAGCAAGAACTCCTGTTTGCCATTTACAGGAAATTTGACAGGAAACATGCAGGGGGAAGTAAGGATAAAGGGTCCTGAGTCAGGGGGAAGATATGATGTAGAAGTTGTCTGTGAGATGAGTGTTGTTGGGGAGTTAGAAGGTGACGATGCAAATCCAGCTTCGTCAGATGTGGAAGAATTCCCGGAAGCCCCGGCATCGTTTTTATTAACGTGGCTGTGAAAGTGAGCTAATGACGGATAATTGCTTGTAACAAAAGCTTGTAACTTTTGTTAACTAACCAGTGGTATAAATGTTCACATCTTCCTGGAATTTAGAAGAAAAACAACCCTTTAAAAGAGTGAAAAAATGTAACCTTTTCCCAGTAAGAGTCCTTTATTAAGAGCCAGTAAAAGAAAAACAACTCTGAGCCGAGCTACTACTTATCAAGGAGAGGTCACTGTTCAGCGGTTTGGTTCCAGACTATTAGAGTACAAAGCCACAGGCTGGAATGAAACAGAATATCTGTGGTGGTTATCTGTGGTATGTGTAGGACTGATATGTAGGGGGAGATTGAAGCTAGGATCATCTTGGCCCAGTTCGTCCCCTCTGGGTAAGAGCAATCTGTGGGAGGGAATCTTTAAAATACCACACAGCAGGTCAACGGGGGCTTTCATGGTCTTACATGTGGTCTACATGTGCTAACTTTTACTGTACAACCTGCAGTAAACAAAAGTCAGAGACCAGGTTCCTTTATTGTTGAAGCTAATATGACCTGTTTGCTCTTCATTCCCCGCAGGTGTCAGCCTGAACCCCATCATCGTCTACTGTGCCACCCAGGAGGAAATGGACCTGTGGTTTGGCCTCCTTAAAGAGAGCATCGAGCAGAACGGAGGCACTGCCGTCCAACCTGAAAATTACACCAGAGTGAGAGTAAGTCACAGAGGGGAAAAGTAAAGGAGTGCCCTGCTTTACTTTAAAGCTTTCACAAATCAAAAAGTCGATTTCCAAACTCAAAAGCATTACTTGACTGCATTTAATCACGCAGGCGAATTAGCTTTTGTTTCCAGCCACTCCTGATAGAACAGGATGTGTGAGTGTGTTAATGTGGTGACTCATGTAAGGCCGCTGCTGGATTTCCTTAAAAACCCTGCATCACTGGGAGAGGCTTGGACTGCATTTTGACCTACTTTAAATTGGACCCCAAACTCACAGGTGGTTCAAAGTAGCAAACCTGGATGTGTCAGAATTGACACAATAATATTGAAGTTATTGAAAGCATAGTGCAGCCTAACAGACATGCTGCTCATAAACTATGATGTTAAAACCATGAGAGAGAAAGTTGTGACATTTGTCAAAAGGACCTTTTTTTGGCCAGATGGCTGGCAGTGGGCAGGTGAGGGAAGCCTGATATTTATTGAGTTAGCCCTACACCTTTACTGGCTTCTTATTACAAACATTGTAGTAACATGTCAGAACAGTACTATGTTAAAACTGTAACTTTTAAAGAAACTTGGTATAGCTAACTTAGGTAAGCGGCCACTGCTTAGTAACAAGAACATTTCTACTCGCCCAAACCTGCCCTATGATAGAAAAAAATAATAACCTGAAGTGTGACAAACAAGGCTGAACAAGAAACCAGCTTTATCTTCATCCACCAGTAGTACGCAGGATGATTTTAGGGGTTAAAAGAAATCTCCTAAACATACTTGAACAAAACATAGCTTTTTAGTGTTAGAATAAACGGGGATAAAATCAGCTATTTTACAATGTTTAGCACATCTCACCAGTGGTTATAAAAAACATGGGATGAAATCTGTAATTAGACATCCACTTTTAAGTATTTATGATTTAGAATTTACCCTGTTTTCTTCTCCAACATCCAGTGTTGGTAATCCTGTCTCACTTTCCTTATTTTTTTGTGTACTCTCTGCAGCTAAACCAGAACAAGTCAGAAGGAAGAGAGGAGCTGAGGAACTCAATCAACAGGGAGCCCATCTATGAGTGGGAGGGCTCTCAGCGGGACAGCCTGGGCCCCATCACCTACGTCACCAAAGTCCGAGTGCAGCACCTGCCCTGCCAGGTACGAGTCTACAATCACTGCTCCCTGTCACTTTTTTCAAGAAACACACTGTACTGTACAGCTGACTGTAACTTATGACACAAGCATGTCTCCAAAGTGTGGGGATTTTTTTTCTCATGGTGATTAAAAGCAGGATAACATCAGCTCCAAAGCCAGGTGACTCACATGGTTTTTTAAATTGCGCAACACTCTACATTACCTCAGCTCAATGCAAAAAGGTGAATTAAAAGGGAGGAGTGCATATTTTCCCTTCAATGTATCCTTACAGTGTTTATGGACCATAGCATTGGCTTCATGCAACTAGCTGCCGAGCATGTCTGACTGCAGCAAACAGAATTAGATAAGAGCTCTATAAATATGGCTGTGGCAGTTAATCAAAGCAGTAGTCCTGACACGTCTTGTGTGAATATCCGTTAATTCTTCATGGGAAGCAGCGGCGGCTTTATTGAAGTGATTTAGAGCCTGGGTGTGTGAGATGCATTTGCTCGACTCACAGAGAGACTCACCTCACAGCTGGAATGTCAGCTGTCCGTCCAGAGACACGCCCTCCACAAGAGAGAAGAAACATAAACTCCGCCGGTCCGCCGCACCTTTAAATGCCCGTGAACTGGTTCGACTTGAGAGCTCACTGGGGAATCTGTAGGGAATGAAAAGATAAACCTGTTATTCTTTTTCATTGTTTGCCACAGATCTCTTGGTCTTATCGTCCTTGGAGTTCACAGGGTTTGCTTCCTTGACAATAATTTTAAAACTTGTTCATCTTTCAGAACCTTAAAGCTGTAGATCATAACTTTTTTTAGTTTAAAGTTCTGTTAAAAGGTGTAAAATATGTCTTTCATTCAGAGGTTCTCAGAAGATTCATTTCGTAAACTAAGATCGGTTTTACCAGAGGTTAACAGCTGGAACTGTAAAGTCCAAAGTGGATCATTTAAATCAACTCTAATTTAAAAATTACCACAGTAGCTTGTGCTTTATGTATTTTAATTTTTTGAAGAGTTAGAGGGGGGTCTTTTAAAAGATTAAAAAAAGATTAATATGCCATACAGAGTGCATAACTCCTATAGTTTCTTAATGAACAACTAATATAAATTAGACAGTCTTGAAGGCAGAAGCCTATAGCTAGCTAACAGTGGTCCATAGTGTTATTGTAGATTAGTTTGTCTGATTAGCTAAAGCTAGCCGCTAGCTAACAGCGGTCCATAGTGTTAATGTAGATTAGTTAATCTACATTGGTCTTTATTTAGTATTAACTTTGGAATGGTTTGTCTAATTAGCTGAAGCTAATGGCTAGCAAATTATGTTCTTTATGTACTTTTAATTTAGAAATCTTTTTTTCTAATTAGCTGAAGCTAACGGCTAACCCAAAACCAATTATTGGAAAACTCCTGACTAGTTTATGATAAAGACATTTCATGTGCCAAGTCTTAAATCTTTTGAAATATTTGCATTGAACATTCGGTTATACAGCTGATCAATGGAAATATAGGTGAGAATCAGAGCAGCATTGATGATCTTTCTGTATATCAAGTGTTTCCTATCAGTGTAGCAGTCTGATATAAAGCAGTGAAAAAAAACACAAAAAACACCCAATAATTTTTAATAATTTTAAACAATATAGTTTTATTGACCTTTAAATGACTTTCCATCCCTTTTCAAGTAGTTGCTTTTTCCGGGCATACATGCTTAACACATTGGTGGCCTGCTGTTTTCAGAGTGGTACACAAAACTGTTTTTCTCAACTACTGTGACATGGGGTTGGTTAAAGATGATAGAAATCTGCCTAGGTTTTTGTCCCTCTTGTTCAAGCCTTTAGATTTTACACTTAGGATTACATTTAGAAGGTTTTCTACAGTAGGCACAGTATAACCGCCTCAATATTTTGGATATAACATGGATCTGTCCCTTTAAAACTTCAACTCAGACAGGAAAAAAAACAGCTGATTTCTAAAATAGACAAAAGAAATAGATATACTAAAAACCATCCAGAGTAATACTGAAATTATAATTTTATTACACTATGAAATGACAACCTACTGGAAAACTAAATGCGTTTCATCCTAACTTCACAGGAACAGGATGACAGATTGCTGGTGATGTACCCTTCAACCCTAATCTTCTTATCAGAGGAGAGCAATGGGCTCTTCTATAAGGTACTGTTTTTGTCCTTATGGCCTTCAACTTGTAGATTGTGCTCTCATTAGCCTGTATGTGTTTGCATAAAGCAGTTGTGTTAAAGTGTCCCTCTGATTACAGGGCAAACTTCCACTCAACATGATTACAGTAACCACTCCCTGTCAGGACGTCAAGCCCAACACCTTTAGGATTGAAGGTAGGAGCGCTGAATCAGTAGCACTCTGACATGTTAATAAGTGTGCATTATATTGTCTGTTTCATGCTAAGTGGCCCTCTTGAACCTTCTTGCGTCACAGAGTGTAACCCCTTCATGAATGAGAAGGGTTTTTTTTATGCCTGTTGAATAACGTTCATGCTGTTGCAAATTCCAGTGAGCAAGCAGACCGAATGACGGGCTTTGTTCCTCCATCCTCTCTTCACAGGCAAGCTGATCAACCCCATAGTGGTGTCCTGTTTGGACAGGACCGAGTTCTACGACTGGATCGAGCAGTTCAAAGCTGCTGACGTCCCTGTTCTCAGCCCCCCACCCCCCGTTTATGACATCATTTACACGCCAACAAACACAGAGGTGAGGGCTGCTCCCTTTCACTCACAGAGGAAAATGGATGTTACAGTGTCCACAGCTGATTATAATTCCAAAGATCTTTCACCGACTTCTAGTGGCAGAAATGGAGCTATGGGATAATGACAGGCAGCGCGGGATGAGGCCTTTTTACACTGTCCGACTTTTTAAATATCGACAAAAGATACATGCAGAAATTTATAGAAATAACTACCTAAAAAATGTGTGTATTCTTTAAAAATTGAGTTAGTTTACTTCTTTAAAATTGAACCCTAGAGTTATAGAAAAAGATGAACTGTTTTCCTTTAATCAGATTGCAGGTTTCGCTCCATGTAGCTCAACTTGGAGAATTAGAGAAAATAAGTTAAGCAGGTTTTATGTATCAATAAATGAGTAACACATTGTTTTTTGTGTCTCCAGCAAACGGCAAAGTTTGACAGATGGAGTGGAAACAGCCAGGGGAGAGTGGAGTCTCTCAAATACAGCCAGCCGCCGAGTGGACGTGGGTCCTTAAACCTTCAGCTCCCAGTTCACGAAGAAAACCCGATGTCTCCTGGATACTCTGAACCTCTTTGTGTAAGGCAACCCTTTCCTGCTCAAATGAACAACAGTCAGTAGCTAACAGCTAAAGTGAGAGGTCAACACCACAGCAAGTTTCTACCTTCTCTAAACTACTCCACAGCAAAGAACATCATGGTGGTTTATGGGTTCCACCTCTTACCTCCATTTCCTTTGTAAATAATCATCTACCTCAGCCTCTATAAGTGCCCTGTACAGATGTGAAAACGGTTTAATATGGTAGAAATCCTCTTTGGTCTTCTATTACTTTAGGCTTTCTCTAATCTGGATTCCCTCTAAAAGAATAATCTACTTCTGCCGAAATATTAACTGCTTATTATCTTTTTAATGGAAAAGTCCTAGTTGTGTCAGGGAGGACATCTGGTGTAAAAACTTTGCCTGTTAGCTAAACTTAACGACTAAATGTGTAAACCCCTGAATTTGGGATAATCCCAAATTATCCTAATGAAAGATATGATTAATGATGTTGGAGTTAGTTATTGGTATGCATTTCTGCTAAGTGAGCTACATTTTTTTATTAAATAAATGATCAAACAAGAGTTAAGCCCAAAATAATCCTGATACTGACAGTAAGCTCAAACCTGGGAAGCAATGTCACTTTCAGATGTTCCTCACAAAGTTCTGATTCAGCAGAAAAAGTCTGATGGTAAACTTCTTGGTTCTTTTGAAGTCCTGAAGATCTCTGAATTATCAGCTCCTCTGACTAAACTCCCCCAGGAGAGGAGCCTCCTGCCCATCCAATTATCTTAAAAAGAGGGCAGAGAGCCCAGAACTAATGTGCTGCTAAACTTTTGACCTTACCCATCCCTCTTCCAATTAATTAAATGGATTTTTTTTTCTCACTCTCAAATGTCTTTGTTATTTTAAAGAATACTCCTGTTGGGGTCAGAAAAGTTTCATGGCTGACTCTCCCTGCTGGATGTGATTGTTGTTCCTTACAGTACAGCTCCAGTCGCCCATCCTCAGTCGAGACGACCCGCCTGGACAGCAGGACCAACAGCGTGTCGTCTCAAACCAGACCAGATCGCGACCTTAGACCTTTGTCGCTGCGTTACTCCTCGCCGCAGCATGGCTCCTACCTGCAGCCTGCAGAGAGCTCTCCGATGTCTCAGGTCTACAGCACTCCCTACTCCGCCCTGCACCGCGCCAGTCCGCAGTGGCTGGAGAAAGCCCCACTGATAAAGGTAAGTCAGTGCGGCGTCAAGCTCGATAATCAAATACTCCCTTTGAAACCGTTGCCTTGCTTTACATGCCATGAAGCAACTGAAATAGAAACAGCAGTGAGCTCATGGCTCTGATGGCCTTAACACATGGGAATAATTCAAACTGGGGTTGAAAGATCAATCAGCTTAATGATGCTTATCATTTAATATCCATTGGGATTTATAAACAAAGTATAACCTAATTTGTTTTCTGATGAGGCAGAAATCCACCTGATACTTTCTGCTTTTTTAAACTCACTTTGTTTCTGTTTGGATTAGTCTAACAGCTGGAGCACGCCACAGACTTCCCTGAACTACCCATTGAGCACCAGCCAACGTCACTCGGACCTGTGTGCCCCACGTCAGCCGTTGTCTCCCCTCTACGATGAGCCATGCACCCCAGAGATCTTTAGTCTGGAGGAGGCAAGGACAGTGGTAAGTGGGTCAATGACACTGGATCTGTAGTTTCAACTTACACCTTACAGAATGATACCAACTAACCATTGTCAGTGCTGGGAATGTTTTCTCCTAAATCTTTCACAAAATTAATGTAAAGTAAAGTTAGATCTTAACAATGTGTGAATGTAAGCACATGTATTTAGCTTTGTGTGTCCCTTTCAGAAGCAGAGCTGGAACGAACCAATCAAGCACCACCAACAGGACACCCATCTCCTACCCTCCTACTTCCAGCTGCGTACCCCTCCCATGGGCAAGCGCAGTGGAAGAAGCCTGATACTGGCCAACACCAAGGCTACGTCATTAGACATGGAAACGCCTCAAAGCGAGGAGGAGCAGAGAGCAGAGGCCGTGTCGAGACTGAAGCTCCTGCCGATGCCCAACCAAGTTCAAGAGCAGGTGAGGGAGCACAGAGGTCCACCCCCCCCCCCCAAGGAAGCTCCAGCTTCTGGAATGCTGGGCTTCAAAGAGAAATGCCAGCGCACTGTGAGAGAGTGGAGCTTGTTTATATACCTGTGCAGAAAGGATATGTGAACAGATGCTGTGTATGAAAGACATTGATGGTTGTTTGTTGTAGTTCCTCACATGAAGTGACTTTTGTTTTGTTTTCCTAACTGACAGATGCTCATCCCTTCATGCTCTCAGAGGAAAACCTCTCACATGCCATATGGTTACTCACCAGGTGAGAATTTACGAAACGTTTCTTCCCGCTGCGTCTCAATTGTTCAGCTGAGCTCAAAGTATTCAAACCTTTCTAGAACTTGCAGCTTAGAGTGAAAACTTTGTGTGTTTTATTTGTTATAATCACTTCATTTCCCTTTGGGATTATTAAAGAACTTTAGAAATGAATTGATTTTGAATTTTATGTGAGAGACTCAACTCGAATAAGAAAGCATGACATATTTTCTTATTCAGCCCCCTGAATACTCTTATTCAGAGTCACCTCCTCGTGAAAGAGAGGAAGCCTATTGAAGGCTTTTAGAAATCTGCTATGTAGGAGAAAGAACAAACATGTGAAAGGACGCGTTCTGGTTGGTTCAGCTCAACTTTTGGACTTTTTTATCAATTGCTGAAGGAGGCAGAAAACAAACAGCACGTCAGCCTTAACACCCCCCACCCCCCCTACACTGACACATGGCGCTGCCACCACCATGCCGAGAATTGAAAATTGTGCCAGAAATCCACCTTCCAGCAGGGAAATGACTGTAAACTAGCAACCTAAGTGACAATACAACGGTTTAGATCAAAGCATCTTTAAGTGTTATAATGCTCAAGTTCATACGGTGTCTGAGCTGGAGATATTTGTGAAGCAGAACTGGTAAAAATCCATGTGAGAAGCAGAACCTTCTAAAAAAGGCTAACCGTAGATCTTTACAGCAAGGTTCCTCTTTTCCAGTCCTGGTGTCCTGCACGTTTCACATGTGTTTTGCTTCAACAAACCTGAGTCAAATAATCAGGTCATTAGCAGGACTCTGGAGAACTTGAGCGCATGCTGAAGAGCGAATCCATCCGTTTGATTCAGGTGACACCGGATCTCAAAGACAGTAACTGAGGAACCCAGGTTTAAAGGGTTAACGCTGTGTAGAAAAAAAATCATGCTTTACTTTTCTGATTTTTGTTGTTTAATATTTCTAAAACCATTTTATATTTGCCTTTCACTATGCATTGGTATAACACATAAAACCTGTAGCTGTAGAAACACAAAATAGAAAAAGAAGTCAAGGCACAACATGCGTACAATAAAAGCCTGGTGCTCCTGTTGGTGATTAGTCCAAATTAACAGACAGAATAATCGCAAAGTCAACACCATAAAAACCACCACAGACATCACTTATTTGACATTGGTCGTATTGGGGTTGGGTTGTTGGAGCTCTAGCTTCTTTCAGCAAGTTGGCAAATTGTTTAAAGGTTACGGAGTGAAGGTGCATTAAGGGTGCAAAACGTACTTCTGGAAAGGGCCTAAATGTGCTTTGTTCAAGATTAAGATCAATGTTTAGACATGATATACATCTTTGTGACTGACAGGACACAACTGAACCCACTGACAGGCAGTTATTAGAAAGAAATACCTCTGCAAGGTGAGGACATTTGATTTTATTCCTCAACTTGCATTTTCACTTATTTTTAGAAGGGAACCTTTGTGTAAGTAACAACAATGGTGGTTAGGCATGTTACATTACAGGATTTACTCTGAGGTTTGACAACAAGACAGCAACAAACCTGCTCTAGGACTGTGTCCAAGCTTTTACAATCAGGAGAAATTTCACTGGAAACTAACCACCTGGGACTTTTCTCTCGTCTCTTTAGATCTCCATTCCTACCTCGAACCCACAGACCCAGATGACCAGGAAGTGGACTATGACAACATTTGGGAGTACGACGGTGAGACTGGAGTGATCCAGCCGATGTGTGGAATTTCCACACATTGGACGGGATTAGACTTTGGGCCCCAGGGCCTTGGTCCCATGGCAACTCAGCAGAGATGGTCGTAAAACAAAACAAAAGGCCCGGCACTCGTCTGGACGTGCGCAAACATCAGATCACTATCAGAGGGATAATAAAAGCCAACGGTTGCAGCGAGGGCTGCTGCTGGTCTGTACGGAGCAAAGCAACCGAGCCGAGGAAATGCATCGTCAGATGTTAGTGGAGCAGAGGAGAGAATGGAGAGTGGGAAAGAAAAGAAAACAGTTGGATAGCGACAGACACGCTTGACTTGTCTGGTTTATATGTAGCATTTAAGACTGAAGCGTACAGTGCATCGTG
>JAUZNJ010104413.1:0-20799 GCA_034780135.1 Jordanella pulchra | reverse complement strand
AGACCTCTGTGATTCCTGTCCCGGATCCGAACCAGAACCAGAACCGAACCAGAACCGAACCAGAACCAGTGTACTCTGTTATTCTTTGAACAAACTTGTTAAACTTTTTCTCTGCCTCCTGTGGTGTTCTGCTTGTGGGTTCGACACCTTAAACCCATCATGACAATTACCATGATTCTCAATGGTAATTATAATGTATTTAAACACACATCAACACTAATGCCGATAACATTTTAAAACATGAATACTGTATATAAATACTATAGGAATACCTTTGGCTAAATGCACTTTCCGTACTTTCTTGTTATTTCTCGTTATATTTGGACTAGTTCAGTTCTCTTAACTCAACTGACTCATTTAATAGGCCTTAATGTATTTATGTTGCATCTCACCTCCTGCGTAGCCCTTTTTAACACTAATCTCTGAATTTTTCCATAATTATATAGACTATTTTGCAACATACGTGTATTCTATGTTTAAATGTAGGTATGATGCAAATGCACCAAGGCACGAAAGCAATTAATATTTTCTTCAATATAAATTATGAATTAATGCTGTGATTACTCATAACTCTTTTAAATGAGTAAAAAAAATATTGTTCTCAGCATGTTTTATCATAATTATTTTAAATGCAACCAAATACTGCAATAATAACTACACTTTACTGTACTGTGGGGTGGCTAACTCCTGCATGAGCCTATTAACCACTGTAGCCACCTAGGGCAACTTTTACCATCGTAATCTGTAACCCTGTCGGGATAAAGGAAGAACAGGAAAATATAAAATTTTGATACTGTTAGTGAAGGAAAATAATAAATGGAAACCATTTGTCTCGAAAACAGTCTGAAATAAATTAAAGTTGATTTAATTAATAATAAAATTATACTAGCTTGCTTTTCCTTTATGACTCATGACTTTTATGATAAACTGATTATTTATACACATTGCAAGATGATGCAATTTTTTCAAACCTTTTTGCTTATCTTAATGTAGCTGCAATTCAAATAAGTTCTATTTGATTAAGGAGTCATCTTGTGTTAGACCAAAAAAAAACCAAAATAAACTTGGACCAGAGGGAGAGAAGTCTCCACAGCTCAACATCTCATCAATAATTCAACACCAGTGGCGTGAGAAGTAACACACAGAGGGCAGTGAGCTGAAAATGGAAACAAAATGAGAGGGAATAATTGGCTGAAGCTTCACAAGCAGACAAGAAGTGATCAAGGTGAGGGATGCTAAATGAGAAGCATAGTGATATTAGACTCGTGGGTATGCCTACAGGGAGATGTATTGTCAGGTCTCTGAATGGATCATCATTCTGCACTCACAGGAGATGACCTCGGTGCAGAAGCTCACATCCTATTAGTTTAAATCACTCCGAGATAATTAGTCGCTCACCCACTGTCTGACCTTAGCTCAGCACATCTGCAGAACTCCAGTATGTTTTAATTCACTTTTTTACACCCGTAGCTCAGACACATAAATGTCCTACCACGGTGTCAAGAGTTTCTCATGCTAATTGAATAAGTCACAGTTCATTTCATTTCTTTCTCTTTTAGCTTTTATAATAGGTCTCATATGAAAACATTTGCAAATTACACTGCATCCTGTTGTTGCACCTGTGGCCCACAAATTATCAGCATATTTTCCTGTAACTAAGCCTTGCTAGTGTCTTTTTGAAAAGTAATTTTCCATTTTAGTATTCTTGTTCAAACTTAACTTGGAGAATGCTGGATCCGTCTGGAGACCTCAACTGAGCGAAAGAGCTGTTGCCCCTGATCAAACCCTCTTTTCTGTGATTGCCATGATCCAAATGACTGAGAATTTGCACATGCACATCTGGAGAATACTGAAATGCTCTCTGTAGGTTAGTGTTAAATATTTAAAATATTTAAACCAAACCCTCACATTTTAATATTTGGCCCATGTTGTTTCTCTGTGCTTGTATTTCATAAATACCTGGGTATCGAGTAATATTTTTGTTCATATTATCTTGAATCATTTAAACAGATACTTAGAACACTAGTTAAGGCAGCAGAGTGTAACTTTTAACCACTAAGATTGTTAAACCTCTAAATTCTGATTTTACTGCCCCTGCGTCCACTGGCAACACTTCACTGTCACAAACTGAAAATATCTCCCTCTGTGTTTTGGACTCTGATAACAGACCAATTTGGACCAGAAGATTTAAAAGCCATGGGGTTATTTGTGATGACAAGATTAAATCTTAGATCAGGATGTATTATCTGGTGCATTATCTATTTTGTTGCCTAGCAAAAGCTTTCAGCTTACTTTACTCTCATGTTAAAGGGAGTTCAGACTGCTGTACAGCGGCTTAATTCATTTTTGATTTAATGTCTCACACCGGGGGAAATTTTTTTTCTATTGCAATGGTTGAGGAATTGCTGCAAAGTCAACAACACTATGCAAGCTTCCACCGTTGCTACATGTTTCTTTAGGTAAAAACTTTTTAAACCATCTGTATATTATTGAATTGATATTTAAGTGCCTTGAGATGGAATGCCAATTATAAATTGAACTGTATGTGTTAGGGCTTTTTTTTAGTCTTTTGACCAAGACGTTGGAAGGACATTCAGGAGAAATCAGTAGAATAAGATTTATTGAACAGAAACAGTAATGATAAATCAAGGTGATCCAATGAGGGCAGCAGCACAGGAAATCGGAAACCCGGAGCTCTGAAAAGAGAGATATAGTGACATGTTGAAGAAGTAACAGGCCTGAATAGGGCTTTGATCTGAGCTTACGGTCGCTGAAGATGAGACCCGGCAGGTAAGCGGACACATATTGTGGGTTGTGGGTGGCTGTATGGTTTCTGCAGATCCAGGCTTTAAACCAGAGGCCAAAAAACATGAGGTTCTGTTGATTGTGTATGTGGTGGCTGGCTCGTGGAGAAACACCAGAGAAAAGAAATTAGAGGAGCGGTTACCAGGCTTAGATGATTAAACCTGAAGGTTTTGATTAAGTTGACCGGTTTCATGGAGGAATCCAGTTTGTCAGCCACAGAGGGAAAACCAGAATGTAATGATTGTAGCAGGTTAACACTGGCTGCATCTCCATTACAAATGTGTGCTAAACTATGTTGATGTTCAGCCAAATTTGAAAATTCAAAGTTCTGCAATTGTGGTATTTCCTTTAAATAACAAATCTAATGAAAATTTTATGTGAATATGTTTGTTCACGCTATAACTCTGAAAACAACATAGTAACGGGGGATTTAAACATGTGATATATCCATATTTCAGCAAGAGCTGTAGTTGGCGCCATCATCCTCCAACTATTACTTCGTCTTTTTGCAAGGCAGTAAAGTCAAGCTGAAGATCATGTTTTTGATATATGGCTTTGATATAACCAAAAAAAACACCTAATTGACGCTTGAAAACTTTATCCAAAAAAAAAGGCAACAAGTGACCGATGAACTGCTTCTCTGCAGCTGCACAGGTGTTTAGTAGATGAGCTGCACCTGTGTCTAATCACACACAGGTGCATGAAGAACAGTCAGCCTAACAAGCAGCCTCCAGGATGCCCTCTTAGAAAAAAAGAAAAACAAAACAGCCAGCCAGACAATCCCAAAAACAGTATGGAATTAATGTTACTAATGAAAACGAGCTATTTTTAACCAAATAGGAAAATTCTAATCATCTACAGGCATATGAATCAAAGAACTTGCACATTGACTCTTGTAGAAAAAGTTTAATCTACCAGAGGTGGGTTGGATTTCTAATATATAGATGAAAGGTAGTTTGGATCAGGATGCATTAAGTGGATCATCAATTTGCCAGGCATGGATAACCTGAAGTTGAAATATGAACAGATGTTCCTTTTAGGAAGGCTCCTCTGGGTTGCTTCCATAAGAAAATTTTTTTTAAATCCTTCAAATTTATAATTATTATTGGAGCAGCCTTAAAGAACGTTTGGTTCTTTGTGTCGAATGTTTTTGGCTTAGCTGGTTTTAGCTTCCCATCAGCACTCCAGGCCAGAACTAACCAATCAGAGCCAGGATAGATGTCTTATCAGTGTCAATCAAACTAGTATCTGCACTGCTTTTTCTATATTTAATGACAACTGCTTTATGGTAAAGATGGAAATAACAATCACCCATTGTGATTTTTATAAACTATAAAACTGGATTATAGATTTTTTTTTTCTTTTATTGAAAAGCGTATGAATTAAACCTTCTCCTAGTTGTGCAGTCGCCTCTAACCTAAAAGAAGAAGCTATGTTAAAAAGTGACTGTCACCTTTACACTACTTGTTAGAGCTAATGCTTTTTAATCCTCTTTCCTACATTCTGCTTTGATTTCTGGTTCTGACTTTTGCACTGATCCACTTACTCAAACCATGACCATTGCAGCCTCTAAGCAGTGAGGCACAGTCTGCAGCAAACTGTCTGTAAGCATTACATCCTGGTGGGGAATCAGTGGACAGATGTACCTCACTGAAGTGTTTGACCACAGATTGACCTCAGTAAAGGGTGAAGGAAACACTTTGTATTATGGATCATACAGGAGAACCAATGCTGTGAAATTATATATGTATATATATATATATATATATATATATATATATACATATATATGTTTGTGTGTGTGTATGTTAGTATATGTATATTTGTATATCTACATAAATAAATAGTGGCCTTTGAAATACTTGTGATGGTGGGGAGAATAAAACGGTTTTTGCTGAGCTGGCGGAACTTGGGTCAGTAACCTCTTCCGCCAAAAAAAAGGAGATGAAAAATGCTGTTGTCTGAGTGTAATTACTTGCCTACAGCTCTTCACAAGCGTAATGAAACTTGCATTTTCTTCTCTTCCTCTATGCTGCTCCGGTACAGCACTAGGCATATGTTGAATCACTTGCAGTGCCTAGTATGAAATATAAAGGGTAAAAGGGGGGTGGGATACCAGATAGCATAAAATCGGACAGTATCTGCAGAGCTAAAATGTAAAAAAAAACATAAAACAAGACAAAAAGTTTGTTGTGTGGGATGTTTTCTTACTCTTTCTAAATGTTTGACACTTCATTTGCATTCAAAACAAACTCACTATGTTTTGAGTGAATTCAAGATGTTTGTCTAAGATTTGAGATTGTCCTGCTTTCCGTAAAACTCAGAGAAGTTTGAGAGAAAGTCTGTTTCCCTAAATAAATACTGTCAGTGAAAAATGTTTGTGCACGGACAAAGATTTTTTTGTAAATATCCCTCATGGTTGGTTTCACAGTTGTTGATGTTCCACTTTTCAACAGAAAAACCTGAACACGTTGCAGTTCGCCAGCTCTTATCACAAACAGGGATTTGTATTTTATTCTGGCTACATGACGGAACATTTGTTTTTTTGTGTACATTGCCGCATGAAACAAGGGAAGTAGAAAGCCAAAAGTAATCATGATTGATAACTAAGCCTCCTGAAAGTTTAGTTTAGAAAACAAATTTGATTCGGATGGTCTGACATTCAGCAAACTAGACAATTACTCTCTTGAGGAAAATAAAAAAATCAATAATGCAGATAATCAATACTTAAAACTAAAATAGCAACAGGCTTTCTCAATAAATGAAAAATATGTAATGTGAAACAATCCTCTTCCCTCCGTCTTGTGCTTCTGCAGATTAGTCTAAATTATCATTTCCCCTAAAAGCGTTGCCATAGATAAAATGAAAGAAAGACTTCTGAGTAAAACAACAAATGAATGATATTATACAGGTTTTCTTACTCTTTTCTGAGATCCCACCTTTCCAAAAAATGTAACATTTTCGCTTTAGCCTCTGTAGTAACCTGTTGGACTTCTGTTTTAATTCGATACAGAGAAGGCTTCAGGATAAGTGTTGGTTTCACCGTTTTTTTGAATGTAGAGTCCGAGTAATTTTACCAGCCATAAATGCCTACATGATTTCTGGTCAACAAAAGGACTGTACAACTGTAGTATTCATTTGTTTGTATTGTAAACAGTAATAGTTTCACTCATGTTTTTGGTTTCAGGTGTACTGTATTCATTTGTCCTAGTTTTTAGGTTGGAGGAAACTGTTTATTCTTGGTGACTTCTGTGAGGGAATCAAAGATTTTTTTCCAAATTTTCTCTATGGTCTGTGGGTAAAAACTTAAAACTGTCAGCTTCCAAATGATTAAATTCAATCTGAGCACATTTGTTTTAGTCTTCCTGTTTGTTTGAACATAGGCTCTCATTTAATCAATCCCTTTGTCCCAAGGAAGAAAGTCTTGATTTTCCATCTTTCCAAAAACATTGACAGTTTTCTGTCCTGCTGAACATACACCCCTATTTCATTCAGTAATAGTCCTACAGATTCCTGCGGATGTCGAGGAGCCCCTCCATTGCTTTTACATAGTTCATTCTTCACTTTCTTTATGTGCATAGCCATTGCCATATTCTCTTCATCCTCTTTAGAGGACATGGTAATAACGCAAAGGAAAAGCCAACGCCTGCTCCTGCTGTTACAAAAGCACAAAAAAGGCCACATCCCCCAATTAGAATTTCAAACAACACCAGAGTGTAGTGAAGCTAGTTCAACAGACTACATGTCAGTCAGTTAAATAAATGTGTAAATTTATTTACTGCAATAAAAGGGCTGAACCCCAAAGACAAACAAAATAAAAGAAGGTTAGTCTGCCCTAAACTAGACAGACTCTCAGATCTTTTTGTTGACAAACCATGTCAGGCTGTGTGGACAAACAAAAAACAAACAGCTTTATGTAATCCTAAAACAAGGACAGTAGGATACTGTAAGCCTGACACTAAACAACAAAAAATAATACTAGACACTTCATAATAAAATTGAATGCTCCAGTTCCTAAAAAACTATACCTGATATATTATCCGCCCACACTGAGCTGAACGAAAACCAAGCACCTTCTAACAAACTCATGACTGCACTGTAATATGCATAATACAAACATTACAAATAGGTACCTGAATACAATATAAGAAACAGCACAACCATAATCACAGCCGTTTCTTACCACTTGCTCCAGCAACAGAAGCGCAATCACCAGAGTTTTGGCAAATATGTCTGAATCTGCCACACCTGCTCCTTATCTAACACTCTTCAAATCAAACGGGTGAAGGACCACCTCACCATGTCCCATGATTATAACTGAATGGAAAAAACTAACCATGGCATGATTGATTCAACATTTCAGGAGGTTGAAAACTAGCCAGCATGACATCAGTGATTTTTTTTCTTTTTTATTCTTTGTATGGGGGGGTAACAACATCCATTGACTGCAAGGCCATACTGTTTTATTGCATGGAGGAAGCCACAAACCTTTCTAGAGGACAGCTTCTTTCCTCTTTTTATGACGCATTGTGTGTATTGAGTACTGGTGAGAGCCGCAATGCTGATCAGAATGCAGCACAAATCCTATTTTATGTGGATGTTGAAATATGTTTGACTTCTAAAGATCCATTCATGTTTTGAACCTTAACGTTATTAAAAGAATCTCTTTTGTTAAGGAACTCAAATTTTACCAACAAAAGTGAAATAAAGGGCAAGGCAGTCTCATAAAGACTAAAGTTTTTTCAATTTCTTGAAGATATGAAGAAGCCAAAGATGCAGCAAAGATTTACATTGAATATAACCAAATTATATTGGCGTATTTATTTTCATGTTTTGCATTTAATTTAATGAGTACTATTCAAAGGCATTTATACTTCATTCCTCTTTTTCACATTATACCACATTAAGCAACAGGCTTTAATGTTTTTTTTGTATTCTTTGTAAAAGGTCAATAAAATCAAGCCATATTGTAGAATGTATAGAAAGAATACATGACCTTCAAATAACCTTACAAATAAAGTGTGACTAGCTTGTATGTTCACCTTCTTGTCTGTTTATTTTATCTCTTGTACAGCTTGTATAAAATGGGATCTTTATTTTCCTTAAAATTGCCTTTATCTTGCCTGTCTTCATTGGAATTCGCTTTAAACTTTTCCATAATTTTATCGCTGACTTCTCTTGTGTTTTCTTTGATTTTCTTAATCTCAAATGTTCTCTACTCTAACCCAACCTCTAAAACCCTTTCATGGGTTTATATATAGGAAGACTTACTCTTACGATGGTTGCTGAACACTATGGATTGTACTCAGGAATATTTTGGTTTATTAATAGTGGTGCTGATCAATCGGCCACTGATCATAATCGTCAGATTTTTGCGAGAAGGCGGTATTTTACTGCCAATCACAAAAGTGATCACTTGTATCTCCTACTTCACAGTTTGCAGAGGCCCTGTGTGCAGCCTAGCTCCCCCTTTATTTCACACTGTGTGAGCACGTAGCAGCAAATCCTAAAGAATGTCATGTGGAAATGTTGTGCTTTGAGAGTAATGTGAAGTTTGCATCTGGTGATGAAAAAATACCTTGAGGTGAAGCACGTCAAAATGCATCCACACAACAACTTTAATATGACTTACAAAAACAGAAAAACAAGCACTTGAGGGAGTATGATGAGTTATCATGGCCCACTGCAGAAAAAAAAACGATACAGTTGGTAAAAACACACACAGAACAGAAAAAAATACCTGGAAAAAAATTTATTTAATGGGTAGATAATCAACGGTAGAAGACTTGAGTTCCTCCAACTGTTGGATCACATGACTGGGGCCGAATTATTTCAGATGTTGGACCATATGAGCTCCACCAGACAGTGGACTCTAACAGCAAACGTCTCTTAAAAGGTGCAGTGCATCTTAAATAACTTTTTTATTATATGTTAAAACTTTTGCTATTTCCTACCATTTCTAAGTCAGGAAAACAAAAGAGGCGGGAACAGGGTCTCAGCAGTCTCAGCAACTCTTTGACACTACACAGTTTTCCCATTGATAACACAATTAGCCATGCTCTTAGGCACTTTGGATTTGATGATTGTTCATTTAAACAAAGCTTGCATTTGAGTATGAATATTTTATATATTTTTTGTGATATTTATTTGACTTTCTGAAAAAACTGATGAACTGTTTTTAATATATTAAATGTTGAATTACTATTAACAGGTTTTCCATTTCTAATTTTGACTGAATACTTGCTATATTGTGCATGAAGCATGTTTTGTCTAAATTAAGGGATTTTAGGATTCTACTTTGCCCGATCAAATAGCCAGTAGTAGCATTTATACCTAAATGAAAAAAAAAATGAACAGCTTTTTTGTGTGATCAGCAGTGTTTGGCCCTCATGAGTGATCAGTATTGGCATTGGCAGCAAAAATCCTCATCAGAACAACCTAGTATAAATATAAAGGAGTTGATTACAAATGCATTTTACTCTACTGCTTTGCACTTTTGGCAGTCTATTTGAGAAATAGCAGTGTAATAAATTGAGGGTTGTGATATTAATGCAACATGGTGTAGTGTGAAATATGAATATTTTTGTAAGACAGTGCATGTCCGCTCATTAATCTCTTTGATAGCGGAGGTGTGAACATGTAGATCTGAGCTTGCTCAGCTATCGAGGCATGTATTTTATTCACAGCTGGGAATGAACATTATTTCGGGTGTCCCTGGGTCCCTGCTCTGTTAATCCAAGCTTGTCTTGACCGACTGACTGCAGGCTTGCTTGGACTTGATGAATTCTAAAGTTAGACAGTTTCACAGTGCAGCCAAGGACATGGATCTACTCAGGTGTGAGCCGCTGCAGTTCTCAGTGTTCAGATTAGAAGTCTCTGTGGACCAGTGACTGTTTACAACATTATTTTGGAGATGGGGAACGGAGATGGCATTTTTTATCTTACCACTGTCATCAACGTTTAACTTGCTGCTGCGCTGGGTGACACTTCTCCTCACAGTCTAATTCAGAGCTTCGTGTTAATGGTTATTGCTGGATCAGTGGACAGCTTGTTTTGTTTTTCTGACCTTTTTACGGGAGAAATGGCTGCACTTTGCAATGTTTGAGATATATATCTCTGTTAAAGGTCTTGTCTGTTTTCCCTCTTCTTTTAAACTACTTTGTATTGCCTTTGAAGTCAGAAACTTAATCATAAACTCAGACTTCCAATTCTGCCTCCGGATAAATAAACTTCCTGTGAGTGTCAGCAAGTGAAGATTAAAGGTGGCACAGAATACTTCACGGAGAGGCCACGAATGGAAGGTGAAAATAAGCTGACACCTAAAGCTTTATAATACAAAGGTGCCCTGAATCTATATGCCACGAGGCAGGGTGTCTGCTTTGCTCTGTAATAAATGTGTTTATGCACTTATACCATATATCTGGATTCTGTTTGTATGCACACATTTCTCTGATAGGATAAGCCATTAGGCAGTATTGATATTCAACTATAACTCCATAAGGTTATGGCAGCTCTGAAGTGCATAATAACTCAGTGGATTTCAGTCGGTAATGCTTCTCATTTTTAATCTTGAAGTCGATGATGATTAAGGTTCTTTGCTTTACATGCTGTCGGTGGCCCGTAGCACAGTGACATTTTTTAAATCTACCCACACTCCATTGTCACCCGTAGATCTATGTTTGTCATTTTAATATTGGAGTCTTTACTCGTTGTCTCTGACCGGTATTTATTTTGTTTTATCTATCTCTTTCCCTCTACTTTTTCCATAATGGACTGAACCTATATTCATCTTGATCACAACATTCTTGGTTTGATTTATAAGCAAACATAACTGTAATAAGCTCATATCTCAAGTAGTGAAAGAGCCATCTGGAAACTGCCGTTCCCAATGAAGGACTCTGTAATTATGATGTTTGTATGCAGTAGTGAAGGGGATTTAGACTGCTGGGCACACTATAACAAACACTGCAATATCTTCATCTCTTTTAAAGAATTATGGCTGTTGTAGAAAAACATACTTCTATCTGTTTTAAAAGATGTATAAACAAGCAGCAGATTGTCTACATTTTAGCTACAGCAGCTTAAAGCTTGATAACCTTTAATGTCCCTTTTTCTTTAATGTGAAAGGTTTGCATTTACCAAATCTTGTACAGGATGGCAACTTGTGATAATTTATTTATTTTCAGGTGTGCTTTTGAGAAAGGTGTAAAAAAAAAGATGGCAAAAGGAAACACAACTATATATAAGTTGCTGTAAAGAGATATATAGCACACATGAAACGGTAAACTCGGTTGAGATGAAGGTTGGAATGCAAGGACAAAAAGGTGAAGATTGTGCCTAGTGGTGGTGGTGGGGAGGGGGTGTCAAACATGTATATATATCAGGGACAGACCAATACAGCAGCTGTCTGATATTTTGGGCACATGAAGTGCATGCATCGCTGCTCCCTCCATTTAATATCCATTGTTAATATTAAGTTTGATCTGTTTAAAATGTGTTTGTTTTTGCTCAAATTAAGACTTGTGCATTTTTTACCGTTATTATATGTATGGAGAAAGAAAAAGCAATATCAGTTTTGAAATTCAGCCTAAAAGAATTAGTAGCACATATTACCCTGTCAATAATTTTTTTTTTCCACAATATATAATTTGGCCCTAAAAAGGTACTACTCATGTAGTGATTGGAAGTACAGCTAAAATGCTATGATGAACCCAGAGATCTTTGGGAGAATACCCACAAAGAGATTTCACTGCTGCTTATGGTAATAATGACACAGCTGGAATCCACAGTACCGCTCCTATACATCTTGTCATTAAACATCTGCATGATTGAACTCATCAAAGAGATGACAGTGTAATTGGACCTGCGCATAAGGAGCAGAGAATTAAAGTCTAAGCACTGTAGTGTTATGCAAGATTGAACAGAACTGTCAATGTAATGGAAGGGAAACTGCATTTGCAGCTTTAGTTACACAACTATTAAATAGCTTGGAAGGGTTATTACAGTGCTGTCTTGTTGAAGAATAAGCTCTGGCTTGACGTGGACATTAAAAGCTTCTAAAAATAAGTTTAATTGAATACCAATAAGAAGAAATTGTTTTTTTTTTTAATCTTTTTACTTGTTTTCCATAATTTCACTTCTTATATGAACTCTATAAATTGAAGACATCCTTAGTGTCTGTTTTTTTTTCTGATTTTGCAACTAAAAACGTTTATTTTTTTTCTAATGAAAACATCCACCAGCTCTTATAAAGGCTTCGCTCTGCTTCTGTACCTTTGATGATTTTTAAAATGATTATCATTAATTTTTGTATCATTCCCTTGTGTCGCACATAGTTAAGAATGATTCAAAAGAGTTACAATAAGGTAAAAGACACTGACCTGAAAAGTGCTTTGGATTTTTTTCATAAAACAACTTGGGGAACGACTTAGTTTAGTTGATCTCTAAATCTCTTCTCCTCTTCCGATCTCCTCTTTAAATCAAAACATCTTTAGTTAGATTGGTGGTCTAAATACATGACATCATTTTGTTGCTGTAACCCCTCAGTGTGACTCCCTACAGGAGGACAAGCAGGCTTGAATTGAAAACTTAAGCCTGACTTTTGTTCATTTTTTCTGAAGACGTTTCAACACCTATCCACAAGTCTCTTGTCAGTTCTGTCGGCTCGCATCAGAGCATAGCTCTGCTGTGCTGTACATACATATGCAAAGGAAGTACCCTTTATTTGACAAGAGGGGCTCTGGCAGCTAATTAATCTTAATTGTTCCTAATGGTTGGTTCCCAGTGGTTGTCATTCTACTCAGATCTTAAACTGTCCTTGTTTTGAGGATTATTTTTGCTTGAATAAAGCAAATTGGACAAGTGATTATCTTCGCAGGATTTTTTTCAAATGGTATTAAATTGAGTTTTGTTCACAGAGAAGTTGTTTGTTGTTATTTTAATTAATTCATTAAACCTGTAAACTAGTCTATTCTCAACAGGAAACTGTATCCTGCTGCAACTTTGTAGTTGGTCTCTGTGTTTAGAGAGAAAAATCAATTGCTTTTCTAAACTATAAATTATGTTATTTTTCAATTGCCTTGGTTCTGAGTATACTTTTGGGATTAGGCGTGTTGTAAAGCAAAATATAAAGCAAATCAATAACATTTGCATTTTAAAACACACTCACCTGTCTTTGAATATGTTAAAAGGTAGTTTGAAAATCAACATAGCAGCTGAGACAAATTTCTTCTACTTCTGCCTTTTGTTACTCTTGCATATTTCAGATTATCAAACAAATTTTAATATTGCAGATAATTAAAACAAAATATATTTTTCAAGTGAGAGATTATCCAACCTTTTATGAATCATGAATTAACATCGCTTAACCTCCTTTTTCAACCTTTCACCCTGGCCTGATTACAGCCAGACTTGTTGAAGAATTAAATCATTCGACAATGAAAGACAACAATAACCCATTACCTTATGAAAACAGAGTTAAAACACAAAAACATTAAGGGAAAAAACCAAGAAAACCACTATTGCTTTGTTAGTTTCTTTCTCTCATCTATACCCTAAAAACATTTATAACGGTTTGCATCTTTTTCTATTTTTTTTCTTTTCTCTCCCCTTCTTTTGTACTCACTACAAGCAAATATATGGGGTTAATTCTGATCCAAGATATGGAAAACGCATAGGCTTAAAAATCTGTTCAGGGTTAAATAGGTTTTCACAGCACCATGTTTTGGAGTAGGAAATACAGAAAATAAGATCCTCGGCTTTCTGATTTATTGGGATGTGAAGACATCTGGAATTGCCTGGCCTAAACACAGGTGAACACAAATAATATAAATCTGTTAAAATATTTCAAGTGCATCATTCAAATCTACCCAACAGTTTCCTAGTTTTAAATTGAAGATTTCAAAAAAGATTAGGAATGTGTCCAAAAGTATAGCATAACGGTATAAAATTGCCATTTTTTCTGTCAGGAATTTGATAACAGGCCATTCTGAACAACTTGAATTCAGAAAAGAGAGAAAAAGTTCATATTTGTTGGAATATGTAGGTGTATTTTGGTCTACAAGAATATTTGAGGAACGCCATCTCTAATTTAGGTTTATATCCAAAAGCACCTCCCAGTTTGGTGCCACTACATCTCCACCTGGAGCATTCAACACGATGAGCTATTTTAAAACGGCACCTCAGTGTGGGAGTCATTATTTTCTTTAACCCTCTCTCAGGAGGAAAAGCAGGCATTAGCTTTCAGTCAAAGGCTTGATATCAACTCAAAATTATTCTAAATGTTTTTTAGATTATTTACACAAAAACAGCTCCATCTGCCTTACTGGTTTTCTGCTACAATATGTGTGATCAACTGTGCTTTGAGATGGTTTTAGGGAGCTGAAAGACTGATAATACCATAGAAACACTTAAACCCTTTAACTGTGATTGAACCTCTTGTGCTGAATCTTAGAAGATGAGTGACTGTTAGGTTTTCTAGCAGATTGATTATTTTGAGCTGATTGAGATCTTGACAGGGACATTTTTGAAGTTTCACAGTGAAATATGAAAATGCAAAAGGAAGCACCCTTCATATATCTCTATATACATAAGGAATATTTTTATCCAGTAGAAAACTACTTTCTAAGTCATAGCTTTGAAGCGGCCTTGAAATCAGCGGCCTGCCTTCACCTAAATCCAAACCTTGCTCGATATACTGTATTTTCACACACATCAATAAAAATTCTGCATTCAGTGTCACTGCTTTACGAATTAATTTAGGATTTAAACTTGGTTGTTATCATTTAAAACACACATAAACAGTCTTGGTTGTTTTGTCTCCAACAAATCACACCATACACAAACATTGTTTTCCTTTGTCAGCAGGGTGTTGACTTGTTTGTTGTTCCTCTCTTCTGCTGAGCTCTGTTGTTTTCAGTTTACAGGCTTCAATTTATCCCAGTCTTTGCTCGGAGTGCCAGACAGTAGCCTGCTGATGTGTACAAGAAGACAAACAAAAAGAGGAAAAAAAAAACAAAACAAACAAAAAACAGACACTTGTCCTTCAATCATAACACAAGTTTCTCAGTCTCCAGTCGGAGCCTGAAGATTTGCAGTTCTGTATGCCCTTGTCTATTTTTTTTTTTGGTTGATTTACACCCAGAACTCAGTCAGCCAGCTGGCTAGACAAAAACCAGTGAACAGCAGCGCCTCAGGCTCCAATTTAAGCTGCTGTGACACAGGACATGCCCCTCTGCTAATACCCGATGCACAGCTGTAAACACTGTGATCCAGGACACAGACTCTGATTTCACACAAGCTTCAAACTGTGAGCATGTTGCCCCATTCGCAGCATAAGATCGTCTGAGCTTCATTCAAGGCTTTTTATTTTGCATCATGCGTAATACATCTCTGTTGGACGCTGAAATAAGTCTTGCTTTTCTTTCCTTGATTTATTTCTTAAGGAGTAAGAACCAGTTTTGCAAAACTCTTCTCTCACATCTTTATTCTTTCTTTGTATCATTTTCTCTCTCTTCAACTTTATTTACAAGCAGTTTAAAAATGGAACTTTAATGCTTCCCATGATACCCAAAGGTTTATGCTGCTGAAATGCAATGTGTAAACAAAACACAATCCAGAATTTTAACCAGGTGTATGATGAGTCAAGTTTGTTTGACCTCAACCCTCGCCGTTGCTTCCTCAAAATGACAAATGATGACAGCAAACCATTAATATGTGGTTCTGCTGAGAATGAAATTTAAATTTATGCCGCTTGTCCCTTTTGAAGACAAACTGGTTCCAAATCTCCTCCTCCCTTAACCCCCCCACGTTGCTACACACATTTCATGGTCTCATTAGCCAAACAGAGAAATGGAAGATGAATGCAAACCTACTGAAAGATGCCACTCAATACCTCCATGCAGGGTCTCTGTGTGCAGTCGCAGATTTTGTTATTGCTGTAGATCTGTTCTCATTACACACTTCTGCCCTAAGGGCAAAGAGTGATGATTGCTGTACTTTGCCATGAAGAAGGCAGGCAACCATTTATGTTGAAACATTTGCATAAAATTGAAGAAAGTGATAGAATTCAATCTGAAGCAACTATGTGTTCCAGGTGCCTTTTTTTGATTTTTTTCAATTTAATAACTGGCTTAGTTTGTAAAACATGTTTTTTTCTCTATGTCTGTGAAAATAAGTCCAATCTTGTCTCAGTTAGGGTTATATATTATGACAGTGTGGTGTTATTTTTGGTAGCAGGGATACTACAAGTAGTAATCTATAATTTTTGTGCTTTATTACTGGTATACAGTATTTAGCACAAATCTGTTTTATGGTCATTTTATGTATTTCCTTTTATGTATTTTAAAAAAAGACAATGCGATAATTCTAACCCTACTAAAACATGCTCCTGGAGTAGCCGAAAGTATGAATTTTTTTTCTTTTGTCTCAACGGCATTTACTGCCTCAATTTCACTTTTTCCTCAGGCATGGGTTCTGTGTTCAGAAGTCTCAGTGGCTTGATGCAGCTTTAATTCCTCTGTGCACTCTTTGATAATTGAATTCATTATGAGAACACCAGTCTAAATTGGCTGTTATTTCGCAGTCAGTTGATGTTGCTAATTAGAAATAAGCCCAAGTAGTATGGTGTTCAGCCCTCTGGGAACTTTTTCATTGAATCTTTGATGTGCCTTCCAGTAGCTCGAAATGACTCCCATGGTGTTAAAGATGAGCAGGCTTTTTTCATTGATGTAAGGTCTGTTTTATGTACTGTAAATGTACTGACCCTGCAGTGTCCATGAGGAGCCTTTTAAAACTTCCAAGTCCATCTGTACTACAAATCTACAGACAGCTGACTGTCTGAATGCCTCGCTAAAAAAGTTTTGTTTTCCATCTTGACACGTTTCATGGCCAAAGTTCTTGAAGGAGGCAGAGTTATGAAGATTTTTTTCTGGGTTGTTGTCCATGCAATCAAAAGAGGAGACTGAAACTCTAAAACAAGAAACCTCAATGCAAAGGAACTGCTTTATCCCATATTTCAGAAAATGTGCAGCTAAAATCTCACTGCCAAGTTCATAAAATAAACATTCAACCCTTTAATGTTTTTTTTTCATTTAATACATTTCCAATTAGGCTATTGACATAAAACACTCTGCAGATGTTTGGGACGAAACTAGTAAACGATATGCACCATAGAAACCATAGAAAAGCAGTTGCAAGAATGAGACCAAGCAGAGACCAGGGTTGCAATCAGGATCCTGTGAAACCCAAAGCAAATCGTGTGGGAGCAGAATACTGTGAGTGGAAGTGGGCAGCTTGAAATAGACTCACGGGCTCTGATATTGATGGAAGGATGTAGAGTACAACTAATGCTGAGAAAGAAGAAAAATAAAGTATGTAAATTGTAAACTGTTAAGTATTTCAATCAAAATAGATAAGTGACAAGTGAAATTGCTATGAATGAAGGTATGCCAAATTTCATCCAAAGATACAAAACAAATCAACTAGAACAAGGGGTGTGACATAGATGAACCACCAAAAACAAACAAACAAACAAACAAAAAAAACTGACTGAAAAAACAACCCATTTGCAAAGTGGTAGAAGATACTTTCCTTACTTCAGGTTCAAAGTTTCTTGATGAAGAATTGACCGAATGCTTCCGCACCCAGCTGTCAGACCATCAGGTCTCAAACCCTCTTGATGAAAATTCCCAGGGATCATTTTCCTGCTCTGTCAAAATTTGCCAAGTTCATTTTGAGCCATTAGAGAAAGCATTCAGTGTCCGAACGCAGATTTGTGAATAAAGCCAAAGCAGCATCATCCCCAGAGTCTTTCAGCAATACACGTTTACCTGTCCCAGTTTTATTAAACTGTTTTATGTTTTATTGTAATTTTTGTTTTATTTATTTGCATGTTCTGAGCTACTGCTTTGGTTTTATGGTCAGTAATTCTGGAAATAACCTAGTAGTTACAGACATTTTTTGTGGGGAATTCACCAGATGCATTTTGTTATTAAAATGTAATTTTCCTTGTTGGAAAGATGTTATTTTGTTTCATTTACATAAGTTTACATAGGAATCTGTAGTTCAAAGAAAAGCTACTTTTCTGAAATTATTAACTCGTTCTGCTCCAAAACCCCCCCCAAAAAAAAAACATTTAGTGGATATACATTGATTAAGGACTCGTTCATCATTAAAGTGGTGGATCTCGGTGAGATCAGAAGCAGATACAGCTGGAGTTGGCCAGAGTGAAAGTGATAGACAGCAGGAGAGGCTGACAATGGTCAGAAATTCAGCAGCAGTGGGTGGAAGCATGGTTTGAAAAAAGAAAAACCTGTGGAGCACAGCATTCTAGCCCAAAGTATAGATACTTGGTGAATAACAAGCCATCCTTAGTGCATTACCTCTAACATCCCATACCAGTTGTCAAACACTTTTGTGAAAGAGTTATGATTATAGCATGTTTTATAGCCACAGGACATAAGCACCTTGACATGAGCTTAGTCAACCATGTGGTTAAACAGAACAGCACTTTGTGTTTCAATAGAGTGGTTGTTCACTTTTGTTTTTTAGGGCTGACTCAGATGTTGCTAAATGTTGCTAAAGGTTTGCTTCGGTGTTCTGTGTAGCTGACTGAGTAGGATGGGAAAAGTCATTAAAAGTCAGATGCAAGTTCATTGTCACAAAGGACAACGCCTATTTTCTTTCTTATAGACAAATAATAAAGCACTGTTTTGTTTTAACCTTATATTTTCTTGAGTTTGTATTTGAACTATATAATTTTATTTTTTGTCTTTTGAAGTTTTCTATATAGAGGACATGCAGTCACGAGATCACTGTCTGTTTATATAATAATACAGTGAGATATTTACAACAGAGATTTAATATAAAAAATGAGTGGAGAAACTGCAAACTCAACATCTAAATTTGTTGAACATTTAGATGGGGAGAAATCCCTGCAAATTCAACTAGTTTTAGTTGGCTTCCAGCTCTGTCTCTTAATGGCAGCCACCGGACTTCAGCTGGATGTCCTCTATGCAGTTATTTACATGTAGAGATGAAGTAAAAGCTTTGGTGGAAATCGTAGAAAGGAATTTAAAGCCCTTTACAAAAGCACAAAGGAAATGTTTTTTTTTTTTCTTAAATTGGCTCTTGATCGTATTTTAGTTTGACCTGTTTACTTTCAGAGATGTTTAAATTGGCCAATCTTTATTATCTTTGTATATATTTATTATGACAAAATGAACATTCAAAGAATAAAATGTAAACATCTCTTTTGAAGTAAAAAGTGAAATAATTTACATCATTGTTTTTACATTTAATAACACATTGGCATTTTTTCCCTCTAAAGGGAGTAATTCAAATTTTATTTTTATTAGAAACACATAGAGGTCTGGAAATGTAGAAGTAAGAACATCTGATAATCATTAGATGTTTTTGTTCTGAGTTCTAGAAAATGGGGTGTTGCATATAGAAGAGAAGCCTTTTTTCTAATGGCAGACACATGCAAGGATGCGGCTATGTCTAGAGAAGTTGCTTAGCAACTCCATTTACCTTTGCTCACATGTAGTGAGATATGAATCAAATTGGCAGATGACTGAGAATTTATTCCACCAATGCAGTGAAAGACGGCTTGAAGCTGACATTTCTGGGAGCTGCTCTGTGTGTGAGTAGGAAAGGTTCATATGCTCTATTCCAACAGCCATCCCTGCTGCTACCACCACTGTGCTGTACACATCCTATCTGTGAACATTAGCCTCAGTTGTGGAGACTTGTACTATTTTTAACTGACCTACCAAGCAAGCTGGCCAACAGAGAGAGGAGCAAGGTCTTTCACCACAGAACAATTCCTCAGCTTGATATCAGTCCTATCCTTTCTCTCGGTAGCATCCCCTCTCTGTCTCACTTCCTCTCTTCAGGGTGATGGCAATTCAGATTAGTACATGTGAGTATTATTTATGTATTATAAAACCAAGGTAATTGTGTTAGATACAGGGCAAAGCAAACATTTTACACAATTTGGATCATTACAACTATAAATCTCAATGCTTTTTACCAGAACTTGTAATTGCAGGCCAAAACCAAGCAGTGTGGTTTTTATATTAGGGCTTATTTAGTCATAGCACAGTGTAATGATAGGTCTCTAATATGTTTATCAGGGTTTCCCCCCAAAACTGGCTAATCCTGGCTGGAGGTGCTGCTGGGACAGCTCACAGACTGCCCAGTGGGCTTTATTTACTGTGTTTGGTAATAAAACCTTTGAGAATATGGCACAATCTTAAAAACACTATTCTGCAAAGCACAAAAAATACCATTAAACCAAAAATATTTTATTAGTATTAGATTGACTCCTAATTAAATAATTGTCCAGTTCATCTTTAAAGCAATGTAACCTTTATACGTAATGCTAATAAAGTGCTGCAAAAAAGGAACCAACAAACTGACAAGTTCAATAAAATCTGTGAACTCCACGTAGAAGAGGTAGACTGATAGTGATTGACAGTAGCTCAGGGGCTTTGGGTGATTTAAAAGAAAAAATAAGGCACCTGAGCTATGACTGAAATTTCACCATCGCCCTTTCAACCATTTTAATAAAGATCTTCTATATACCACTATTGATAAAGATATTTTTGACAAAAACAACGCCTAGTGTGGCGAGGGCTAAGTACATCCCCTAAGCTTGCAAGGCCAGTAATACAAAGGGGGAAATCCTCATTAATTATAAAACTTGAGTCATCAGCCAACCAAATTTTTGGGATGCTATCACCCATTTTCAACTGTAAATGAAAACAATCCACAGACAAAAGTGTTCCATCATTTTTAATCAATCTAATCCATGCATACATTCATAAACTCAGAGGGCAAGCTATTTTGTAGCCTCAGCTGCCCTGGGCACACTGACAAAAGTGAGACTGCTAGGTGGCACCAGGCCCTCTGACCAATTCAATTCAATTCAATTCAGTTTATTTATATAGCACCAAATCACAACACATGTCATCTCAAGGCACTTCACAAAGA
>JAUZNJ010104412.1:19723-44548 GCA_034780135.1 Jordanella pulchra | reverse complement strand
AAGTCTCCTAAGGAAGCCCTTCCCTGTTTTGTGGCCCATGGGACAAAGAACCCCCGAACCCCGCTGTGAGCCTACCACGCTAAACTGTGACTTTCAAATGGATTGGGGAGTTAGGGAGTTAGGGACAGAGGTTCTAGCAAAAACAAATGATTTGATCATTTAATTGTACATTTACTGTTGAGTACAGATTAAGCTAACAAGATGGGCCGCATGGTACGCCATGCTACAGTAATATCTTTTGAGCTGTTATAAGTTAGGACTTTAACATATGTGAATTGTGGACCCAGGATTCAAGCCAGACAAGCTGAGGAAATTTAAACAGTTTATTAAAGGAACTTTCAGGAACAGAGGCGACAGCAGGAGTCAGGCATGGCAACCATTTCATCTGGAGGGAGATTATAAATGGAAGAAAAAATGCATAAAAAAAAAATCTACTCCGATTCTGTCCCGCATGGCCGAGCTTCTCACTCTATCTGTAAGGGAATGCCCAGCCAACCTAGCTCATTTCAGCCGCTTGTTTTTGGGATCTTTTTCTTTTGGTCATAATCCAGATTTCATGACCAAAAGGGCGGAGAGGAACATAGACTAACCGGTTCTCAGCTCCTTCTTCACCACAACACACTGGTGCAGTGTCTACATTGTATTCTTTAGGAGTGATGAACAAAATTGAAGATCCCTTGCACACAAAAAAATAGGCTTTCAGGACTTAGACGTAAGCTGAAAAAAGAACACTAGCTGTCACTGTGCGGATTAGGCGCCAAAAGATCCACTTTGAACTCTGCCTCACATCGCCACTTGCTGATCAGAGAAAGTAGACATTTTGTTTACGGGGGAGGAACAGGGCAGGTCAGATAGGTGTCTCCTGGTTGGGGCGGGTAATGACAGCTCTAAGATTGGTGATGGCCACTCGTTTTTCTAAGTCAGGGAGGGGCTGCTGTTCTGAGAGCAAAATTTGCATGGATTATTCAGACATGTATGACCCAAGCAAAATAGCGCTTTGATTGTTATTTTCATAAAGGAATAGCAATATAACATAGATTTTTTTTAATGATATAAGCTCTTTAAGTGTGTAGGATGCAGGAAAACTTGGCAGGGCTTTCATTTTCTGAAGTTGGATTTACCCACCTCTGCTCACACACTTTGACATGCAATATAAAGCAGGATGTCATTGTTTTATTTTTTAGGATTTTTTCTTGCGCTCCAAAATGCACTCTAACTTTAAAGGAAAGCATATAAAACCCTGCCAGTACTATAGACCTCTTGCATTCAGTTAACATGCATGTTGTACAATCACTGCCCGCTTCCACAAATTCCCTGAACTTTGGATCTTAGGTTTGGCTCAGTGACAGCTTTGAAAATTATTCATCAGAACCCTTTCGTCAGGACAAACACAGTCCTTTTGTGGCATAACACACATCTGTTCCACTTTCAAATGGTTGCAGTTTGATTTCTTACTTTTTTCCCTTTAATCAAAAAGTAAGAAAGACTCAATTTGTCTTTGTGTAATTAGTGTGAAAGGCCATGCATTTAGTTCTGTGTTGAATCTACCCAATATATTAAATCTAAAATGCCAAACATTTTGCTTATAGCTAATTGCAGTACTTGATTAAACCATATGCAGAAAACCCAGGCAATGAGAATGCTTCTCCTTGGATGTGTGTGGGGGGCCCATGAACAGCTGACAGAGCTGCCACATTTATGTTACAGAGGCAAAAAGGAATGTAGAGAAGCCACAGAGAAGGGCTGTTGGTTAGCTTGGAAAAAACTAGGAACCCATTTCCTGACTAAACAGAAAAGAGTGGTCTTTGGTTTGTGGTAAAACTGCAGATCTGGATTGAGGTTGTTGTTGGGGGGTTAGGTGAAACTAAATTCCAATCCATATATTTAATCGTCCTTCTGTGAACTTTTTATTTATTTGCAAAGCAAAGGTAACACCATCAATATTAAAGCATGAAATTGTCATCTATATAAGTAACTTTGAGGATTAGTAATATAAAAGATTCATAGGCCACATAGAAGCTAAACTACTGCAGACAGAAACTGAAGGTTAATCTGTAAAAAGAGCAAATCCACAACCAAATAAAGGAATAATATGATATTTTATGACATTTAGCACTTCCCTGCTGCTGATGTTAATGCATACTAAATGCCAGGAATGAGGATGACTGTTTAAACTTTATAGCCTAAGCCAACTCCATTACCGGGAACCTGATGGATATTTTAGACAGCTGCTCTCAACACTGCAGAATGTAGATAAACACATGCCATTTATGTTCTCTTTTATAATGCTATAGTCAACAACCCTTCCCTGGCAACACTGCCCTGCTCTTTTGCAATCCTAAGTCCCAATTACGGTATCTCTAATTGCTGGGTTACCTCACTGTATGTGCGTGCGTTTAAATGTCTTTGCTTCTGCTCTGCTGTGCCAATGTAAGGCAGTAGAAGAGCTCTATTGAGGTAGTTGGAGGGTAGAAGAAATCCCTGAGGAGCATCCATCAAACTTGAAAGTGTATTTCAAGTAGCTGTGTCTGAAATAGTATGGCTGTTGGTGCCTGTGTGCATGAAAAAAATCAATACAAAGGGAAAAAATTATACAAGGGAAATGAGGCCAGTTTGCAGATTTTGCTTAGTCATTGGCATGCTTTCTAAGAAAAAACTGCCTGCTTGCTTATACTCAATTTAGATCCTACAGCTCCAGAGTTATATTTGGCCTGTGCTGTGCTACCCTGCTCTGTCTTCCTTTGTAACAGGCCCTCTTCCTCTGCCTCCCAAAGGGACGGTGGGAGACATAGCTTCTTACAGCGGTGCAGGCATAATATGTGCACATTGCTTAGGTTTACAAGCTTCCAAAACTGGTTATTAAAGAAGCTTAGCTCAAAATGAAACAATGCATATGATCATTTTCAACAATATTATCGATTGAGCATTAAATATGGACCCAATGATGATGCTAAATGTTAATGTATTATTTTTGCACATCCACCACAAAAATAGAATAGAATATAATCGGAATAACAACTTTAAAGGTTTAACAGTACATTTTTGTCATGCAGTGTCTGTGTTGTGTTGATGGTACCAGCCATAATTGCTTTTTGGAGCTTTGAGGAAAAGACTAACAACCAGTTGTAAAAGGCTATCACACAGACCAGGTCCAGCTTGCTGATGGTAGGACTGCTTTAAAATGTCCTAAGCCAGGTTTTCTCTGGAGCAAAGGCTTGATGTCCACAGGCTTGGTTAGGGTAAGAACCTGGACAGGTTATTGGTCCATCATAGGTCCAGCATTTTAACCCACAAAAACAACAACAAAACAAGCAAGCAAACAAACAAACAAACAAGCATTTACAGATGCAATCACATGTTATAGTTAGATTTTAGATCTCATTTGATGGGCTGCACAGTGGTGCAGTTTTTTAAACTGTTGCCTTGTAGCAAGAGGATGATTCTTTGCCCAGAGTCTTTTTGGATGAGTTTGCATATTCTCCCTGTAAATGCTTAGGTTGTCTCTGGCTTCCTCTCGCAATCCAAAAACATGACTGTTCAGTTAACTGGCATCTGTGTGCACTGGCAACCTGTCCAGGGCGTACCCTTCCTTTTGCCCATAAACTGTTGGAGACAGACACTAACCCTGACGCAGTGAGTGAAAGAAGATGGATGGAAATAAAAGTCAACCTCCTGTTCTCAGTTTTCTTTTTTTTTCAGTAATATTATTCATTTGCCTTCATTCATCAACCTGTTAGTTCTGACAGGCTTTTCTGTTCCAGCTGGAAGAAAGTCCTCCACAGCATGATGCTACCACCCCCATGTTAAACCATAAGGGTTTGTATGTTTAGGGTGATGGATATATGTATATTGCCAGGTTCTTCCAAAGATTTTGGTCAGACTTTTAGATCTAAAGTCAACTGTTTATGAGGATCATTCAGACAAGTCTTTACCCCACATTTCTTCTCTCAGAATTCCCCACCTGTATTTAGGTCTGTCCATTTTCCCATCAACCACAATCAGCTTTGTTGTCCTTTTTGAAAAAAAAAACAAAAACAAAAACTTAGCACAATAAGCAGTGTTATTTATCTGAAGCACACAGTAATTTTGGCATAGTTAGAAAATTTAAATTTAGATCAGGTTTACATAACTATCCATTTGAAGAACAAAAGAGAGCTAAACGTTATTTATAAAATTATTTCTCATCAGCATATCACCCAGATTCATGTGAATAGTTTATCAGTCTTGGCCAATATTGCAGTGTTACAGAAGAATCTTAAAGAGCAAAGAGAGACTGGATAAAAGGCTCCATGAACAAAAAGTGTGTAGTAATAAAACATCAGAATAATCAAAAAGAAAAAGAAGAAATCTTTCTTGGAAGAAAGTTCTTTGGTCAATAGAGGCTAAGATGAATCAGCTGAAAATGTTTTTTGTGAATCACTGAGATAAAAACAGCATGAAATCGAAATTAAATCTCAGCTTTCATAGGATATTGTTACAGTTAAGGTCCTTGCATTCTTCTTCATTGAAATATGGCCTTTTTTTAAAATGCTGCTGCACCTCTCTGAGACTGTATTGCTCCCACTTTGAAAAGCCACAGTGCAACATGGCTTTAATTATATAATTATCTAAAAATATATGTTTAAGTTTAAATTCAGCAGAAAATATGCCAAAACATTTTATTGAATGCACAGTGCATATTCTGTATATTTGCTTATAAAACTTTTAAATCATGGATATACAACTATACATGCTGGCTGCTAAGGTGTGGTTTATCTCTGGCAAATTCTTTTGAAGCCTGAACTGCAGCATTGACAGTATTTCTTCACAAGTGGTCAGACTTTAAACGAAGAGGTTGCCAAAAAAAAAAAAATCAAAGTATTTACAACTGCCATGTGAATAAATAAACCAGTATGCAACAAAGCGTTGTACACATTTCCCTCTCACTTTGTTGTACGTCCAAGTCTTTAATTTATTGCCTACAAGCTGGGACCTATAGATTGGCCCCCCTATTGCCCTTGTGAAAACGCTTGGTTTGTTGTAGAGTGGTTGGGTTCTGATTGGCCGGCCAGTTGGGAACACATGCTATACTAAGAACTCTGCAGGACCAGAGGATCTAGTGACAGCGTCCTCTTAGCTTACAGAGATTCAGTGCTAAAATGAGACACACTTTAGTTGGGTGGAGAGTTGGAGGAACAGGAGTTCTGAATGGCTGACGGAAAAGGATGGATTGTTGGTTAGAAAAAAGAAATATCTTTGAGCTGATTTGATGTGAGAAAGTTCTTCCCCACTACTATCTCCAAAATTAGGCCACCATTGTTCTTGAAAACAAGCTAAAGCATTGTTTATCAGGTGTTTGGGCACTACTTGGAGGAAAATCTAATCAAAGCTCACATGGTTCTTACTAAGACTAGTTACATTCACAGCATCTGACGTGGGAAACATGCCATGACTAAAAAGAACAACGTTCCTTTAAATAGAATTTATGTCTATGCATACATAGTCTGATCTCATTTAAACAAATTCAGGGACTCATCAACATGTGGGAGACCCCACCAAAGAGGTCACCGCTCTACTACAGAAGCAACTTAGACAACACAGACATGTATAAACAAAAACACACTTAACAGCTAACGGATGTCCAATCCCAAACCACCCCCTATGCTCTACCCCTTAACTATCGAGTGTCATTTCCAGTGAAGTCACACTCACAGCTTTAGAGGGCGCCTTGATTAAAGAGGAGGGGTATAAGTGAGAATTGGACATTCTTTTCCCTCCGAAGGAAAAGGAAAACAGTCATTGCCAAGGCAACACAAGGATGCCCCATATTTATGGCTTTAGCTTTGTGGCGCAGATTGACATGACATCTAACATTTTCCCCTTTCTTACCTCTATAGTCAAACAAAATTATTTCAAAGAGGAGCTTCCTTTTTGCTAATTTGTGATTTCCTGTTAATCTGACAAAGATTCAGCAAACCAGCAGAACTTACATTTGAATGCGGGCGTCTCCTCCGCCATTAGTTCCCTGTTACACAGTTATGCTGCCAAACTCTAGCAAGTCTGCACTGATGCAAAGTCGCTGTTTAAGGGCTGAATGGTCCACTCGCCCTACACACTAGATGATTTGGGATGGCCCTTACCAATGTGTAGATGGAGGGTTAGTGCTTAAAGGACGTGTTTAGCTATCTTTTTGTGTCTTGGGCTGTAGAATCTACAATTATACTAAACTAATATTCTTGTCTGGATTGTTGGAATAAACTGGTGGACCTGGAGAAAACTGGTGCAAGCGGATGTTTACTTTAAAATTACTGCTTATAGTTAAATTATAAAGTGTAAACCATTTCAAATATTCACTTCAACACCATTTAATAGTTAAAGTTTATACCTAATAAAATATAATTCAGGTTCTCAAGAAATTTAGATATGGATAAAACAAAAAAACAAATATTTGATAGACATATGTTATTTTGTGGCCTAGTAGGTCCTAATTATGAAAGCTTGGGGGTTGTGAAAAGTTATTGGTAAAAAAACCTTAACCATCTTTTGCTGTAGCAATTGACAGCTTCCCAGATTACCAAATGACATCTGGTATCATGATCTCTGTGCTTGACTTGGATGTAGACTAGCCTATTCCAAAGCCTTGGATAATATATGGAAGGTTGTTTGGCGAGACACCATGCAAATCAATAGGACACTATTAAAGCAACCTGGTATTCCATTACACCTCAGCAGAACTGTGGTCTTCTTCACTATGCCTGTTGTGTTAATAAATACAGAAGTAGCCATACTAACTGTTGAGCCACAGTCATTAATATTAACAAAAATAAACCTTTGAATTACGCTTCTATGTGTCTACTAAATGTATATTTAGTAGACACATAGAACACATCTTTGAAATAATTTTGTTTAGACACATAGAAACCCAGCTTTTTAATCTAAAAGCCCTAAGTTAATATGCAAGTTAATATGCTTTAAAAACATTCATACTTATCTAAATGTCTGCTTGATAAATTAATAACTGTATGCAATTTCAGATTTTTCTCAGAAAAAAAGCTATTCAATCAGCTCTCAAAAGGTCAAGTGTAAATCTTTTTAAACTTTTCCCTGAATTTGATAAATATTTAATTTAGTCTTTGAAGCCTCTGTGAGTGGGTTCTCTTATCTTTCTGTCCTTGAGTTTGAGCCTGTCTGACAAACCTGGTCAAGCCTGCAAACAGTCAGTATAGAAACAGTCATGTGGGAAACAGTGGTGCTTCTTGGATATGGTGTTTCCGCCACCCCATGCAAATTAAATCACATAGCTGACTGAAGAAGATTCGTTGGACTAACCAGCCAAATCTTCCAAGTTGTCCCTGCCAGGAGCCACATTGACAATGTGACAAGAGTATCATGGCTCACTGAAGATGCCAAGCTTTTTCTAGGACTAGTAGAGCTTAGGAGAATCAATCTGAAGAGCCTTCGTCTAGTGAAACTGAGATGATACAATTCAATGCAGTCTCAAAAGCTGTGAATAGCAGGAGCAGTCCTGCCAGAGGGAGCCTTTCCCAGGGAGAGGTCCTTTGTCCCCTGGCGGTAGGTGGAGTTTGGGTGGTGACAGGAGCTTGTGGAATTAGGAATTAGGAGAGAACTGGTTGATAAAAGAGAGAGCACATAATATGAGGTCTGAAGGCTTCACAGTGGTTGGATCTGAGTGGTTTTGAGGTTTGCAGATAAGCTGGACAAGAAGAGGGATTTTCATTGACAAATTGCTATAAAGTTCAATGCCTTGCAACAGGATTCACTTTTGCAATTGCTGTCATGTCATCAGCAAAACTTGGATTTTATATGTTTTTTATGTGGTTCACAAACACAAAGTAGTGCATAAATGTGAAGTGGACGGTAAATGATATGTTGTGGTCAAAATAGTTTTTACAAAAAGATTAAAACTGCCATTTTGTATTCAAAACCTTAACTCTGATACCTCTAAATAACATGATAACCAAATGCCTTCAGAGGTCAGCTAATTAGTAAATATAGTCCATGATTGTTTTATTTTTTGTAAATCTGTTTATATATAAATCAAAATTTTCTGTAAAACTAAAACAAAATGTACACTTTGCATGCACTATCTCAATCCAGTCTGACTGAGTTCATGCAACACTGAAAGGAGGATTTTTGAGACTGTTTAAAATGATTTTTCAAGGCCTGTATGTATTTCGAAACACCATTATTTGTCATTCCCATCTAATTCGAAGAAATTACTAAAGATATGCCTTGATAATTAAATCTCCACGTAGTTCTTGTAAAATTTTTGACATTATTGGAACTTTTTTGTTAAAGCATCATTCTCAAACTGCATGACTTTTGTATTTATAGGTACCTTTCATAGTCATTATAGCACTCAAATACACTGAAATCGATACCTTGTCTGTTTCATTTAACTTGTATGTGATTTATTATAATGTTAGCCAACCTCTGGAGCTCCCATTGCTTTATAACCATTGATATTGATTCTGTATAAAAGGGTTTTTGTGTAAATATTAACTTAGTTGCTCAGAAACTATGTTGGCCAGAAAAGCGGTCCTGCTAATGTTTGCCAGTAGTTTTATTGTGGGCTCTGTAAAAAAACAAACAAAACAAAAGTCAATAGGACAGATGGAACTCATCCAAAATGAGTCTGCCAGGAAATGATATTGGTCAGAACTGTCTTCTGGCTTGCAAATGTATTGATTTTAAAAACTTATTTTGGGTCGATGAAACTAAATAGTTCATGACATAAATACCTTTCAAAGTTGCAGTTCATGTGTGAGCCATTGAAATTCCTCAAACTTGTTCATTTAGTGTTCCCAGGATATTATGCAAAATATGTTCCTCAGCTTTAGAGCAAAGTCTGGTTGTAGAAACTGTTGGTTCCTTTAAATCTGAATCAACAATGTTAATGATCACTGGAGGTTTTGCATAAACCTCCAAAACACTTCATCAGTTGTTCTTTTTATGATGTGTTAGTTATTGCTTTATTTTAAAAAACAAACATGTTTTCTTTTCAGTCTGGAATGTTTTTTTCTTTTCACCTGTTTCTTCAACAGAGCAGATTGTGTTTTAATAGTGCAATATAAATGAATTAAATTACTTTGTCTTTTGCAATAAAAGTACAACAGTTTGCCTTATAAAAACAGCTAAAATTGCTATTTCTGGATGGATTGGTTTGTATCTGCTAGAAGCAAACCCAAAAAATTTTAAGGCATCAATATACCAGACTATTTAAGACAATTTTACATGTTTTTCTTTAACCATCTAGATTATGTGTAACATCTAAATTAAATTAATGATGGCTTTTAATTTGCTCTATGTGTGCAGATTTGTTTGTGACCTCTTATATATTCTAAACATAAATACAGAGGGAATCAGGAAACGTTTTGCTCTTAGGCTCCCCCTACAGTTTTTGGATGTGATAGCACATCTGCCTTTGCAGCCATACATTTTTTTTTTTGCTGTACAGAAGAAAAAAGATTCCACTATATGCCACAAAAATTTAAAATTCAAGTTAAACAAATCGCTTTTTTAAATGTAAAGCTTTGCAGTTTTGAAATCTAAGATGTATGACGCATGGGTGAAGATGTGTAATAGTCTTAATCATGGCATCACCTCACATTGCATATAATTCTACTGAAAGTAACAGATAAATCTGGACAAATGTTTTTGAGCTTAAAAATGTGACCTGATGATGGTCTAGGCTCCCCATCTCTCCATGGAGATTGTTCTTTGCAGCAATGTACGCGATCAATTTTATTGTGCCATCAAACGTTATCCCGTAAAGATTATTCTATTGTTGTAACAAACAACAAAACTGACGTAAAAGTCGTCCCAGTGCAAAGAATCACAACAAGTCCAACACTCTTCACTGCCAGAGGGAAACATGAAAAAGTGCCGCCATGATTTAAGTAGGACATATTTCCCTCACAGTCCAGTAGAGTAAAATCTACCACCCCCACTACATGGACCTTGCGGCTCAAAACAATGCCGCCCTTCTTCCTATTGTTCCATAGATTAGCCCTAACCATTATGGCTGCTTCATTTTGGAGGACTATGGCGCCGTATTTTACTCATACATATAGTTAGTGTCCTGAGGAGACACTGCATGTCATGATGAAGAGGAATCCAAAAAAAAAAAAAAAACCAAAAGAGGTATTTAACAGATGGATTCACATTCAGATTTGCAATATTGAGATTTGTACTTAATACTAACAAATACAACCTCTAAACTTTCAAGTCAGCATGAAAACAACTAATGAGTTGCTATGTATAATCATAAAAAAATATAAATTGGTACTATTACAAACTTTTCTCTATTTTTTTGGTCATATTACAGAAATAGAATTGTAATTTTTTTAAAGGGATTTTATTTGCTGTGGCAGACTAGTGTCCCATCCTGGGTGTACCACACCTTAAGCCCATATTCTGCCGGAGATAGGCATCTGCCCCACCACGACCCTGACGGATGAAGCGGGAAAAGATGGATGGATGGGATTTTATTTGATGTGAGCGGTAAAGAGTTGTACAAAATAAAGTGCAAATTAAAGAACACTGTGAATTATTTTACAAATAAAGTTTTTTGCACAAATTTATATTCAGCCCACTTCATTCTATCACCCCTGAATAAGATACAGTGTAATATCGCATTAGAAGTCACATTATTAATAAAGAAAAATGTGTGAATACAGCTGTATTGCAACCATCTCAGAGATTATTTTGGAATTTTAGACCAAAATGTTGTTCTGGAGACCAAAGAAACATCAAATTGGTCAGGGAAACAGTTGTAAAAATGTTAGGGTAGGATCATAAAACAATGTAAAAACCCATTATAGGTTATCCAAAAATGAACAAAAACAAGGGTAGGTGGCAAATCTATAAATATATCAGCTATTTTTTTTTTCTCTGCAAATTAAGTCCTTTTGGAGGAGTGTTAGAATGAGTTTTTGTTGAAAGAGATCCAAAACAAGTCATACATGTTGGCAACACAACAAACGGTGAAGAAAAGTGCTTTGATGAGCCTAACATTTTGGCTGACATCCAGAGCAGTATGTTTGATGTGGAAATCTGGCTGAGTACACCATCTTCATTGTTGTGTCAGCATCATGCTGTGGAGAGGCTTTTGTTTAGCAGTGAGGCTGATCATTGCTTATAATAAGTTGTATATAGTTAAATACAGTAAAATCTTTGGGAAAACCTGTTAGAGATTGGAAATAAAATCTGAAAAACTAAAAAGAACAGGTTCTATTAGGACTTAAACATACAGCCAGTAACGATAAAATATTGACTCTAAATAATCATGTCTTGGAATGTCTCTGTAAATCTCATAGTGAAACTGTGCAAGATGTGAAAGTAGTTTCATAAAGATGCTTAAAATTCAGTCTGAGTGCACTAGACATTTTTGGCACAGAGGAAAAATGAAAAGTCTCAGTCACTAGTTTTTAGCATGCAAATAAAACTCCCCTCCCAAAAAACCTAAAAGCTGGAATAGCCCCCCCCAAAAACCCCAAAAAACATTAGCCTCTAAAACCTGTTTGCTTTTTTCCCCTCTGTGGTGTATATTTATCTACAAAAAGCAGGCATCACAAACTCTTTTTGTTTTCTTCCCTAATAGGAGCTTTTATTTCTGTCCACTGGGTTGTGAGTATGTGTGAACTGAAGGAGGAGTTTGAACACAATCCATGTTTCCAGCTAACTGCAGAAACAGATGTACTGTAATGACGGGTTAACCTGAGTCCACTGCTGTGATGCAACAGCTCGGTCTCTGATGCAGCCCCAAGTGTTGGACATTTGATACCACTGCCTTGTGATACATGGTTTCCCCTTCGGGTTGCGTCTGTCATGTTGACCCTCCTGAGATGTGCTGTGGCTGTGGGTTTCTGTGAAGCAGCACTTCACATTGTAATGCAATGGAGGACCTTTTGACGCAGTGCTGAAACCTTGCAGGCTAGAGCGACACTAGCTGATGGTTTTACTTGCTGGATTTGGAAACAGCCATTAATATGTCTACGTGAACAGTACTCACACACGCACAGTAAGGTGATTACACCTAATCCACTTAGGAGTTTTGATATTAGCATGCAGTAAAGCATAGGCAATATGTGGTTTGATCACAACAGAACACATAATGCGATAAGGTCACATATTATAAGTTAAACCAGAAAACCAGGGATTTGTTTAGTGTTGCAAAGTTTTTTCCATTTTGCTAAAAGTATTTCAATTTAGTCGATCAAAAAATGAATGTAAGATGTGAGATAGTTGCTTTTATGGAAATTTGCACCAACAATGAAGTTGCTCTGCCAACTCATTGTTTAAGCTCTGCATAACCCAATTTTAAAACACATGTATGTGATGCATGTTCATTGCAGAAGACCACCACTGCAGTTTATTATACACTCACACACACAGGCTTCAGATTACCGACTATTGGGGTCATGCTAAAAATAGAGATCCGCACCAAATATATTTAACCATTAACCAGAAGACTGCCTCCTTCCAGACAAGCTAATAACCTAAACAAGGCATGTCAACCATGTCTTTGTGCCTAACATACAATTTGAAGCCTCAGCGAAAATAATCACATGTTAATGACTTAAGTGGGCAGAAATAGGCCGATTTCACCGGGAACACGCTGAGAATGTCTTAAGCTCACCTTTTAGCGGCCCCCTCAAACTGTTAATCTCTCAGAAATATCTGCAGCTCCAGGATACCGGGTTTCTGAGCTGCATGTTACCAGCAATTAGCCACGACTAATTAACGCCAGCAGCAGGCCAGTTTGTGCACAATAAAGCAATAAGACATGGCTCAGCAGCGAGAAGCTTCTCGCTGTTAGACACAGTCTCAGAAGAGTTTTAAAAGCAGCTGTTTATTAAAGATAACTTGTGCATCCTCAGATTAGTTCAAAACTACATGATGATATTCATGATATAATTAATCATATATATAATCAGATAATATGTTTGATTTAGTGCCTGTGCCTGAAAAGAGCTATGAAGAAAGGAAATTCATATACCCCACCTTGAGGGGCAAAGCGCCATTGGGTGTTTATGTAAAAACTAATAATGTAAATAATGTCAATAAATTGCAGAAGTAGAATGAAATTAAGTACAAAAGTTAAAAATCTTGTTTTTTCCTGAAGTCATTATAACATGATTACCTGCAACTGAGTCCTGCTTCAAAATGTGGTAGTGCAAATGAAGACAATTTTTAAGAATTTTATGAAGAAAAAGATTTTTATTTATTTTTTATTTAAATTAGATTTTAATAATCTCCGCCAACTTTTTACATTTAATTAAATGTAATATGATTTAATTTGGCTTACGGCCATACCACACTGACATTACTTGATCTCAACTAATCTCAGAAGCCTAGTCAGTATTTCAATAGTAGAACGCCTAGCAACACCAGGTGCTGCAAGCTTGGGCTGTACGGTGGTGCAGTAGTTGGTTGCCTCGATCCTGGCCCGGGGTCTTTCTACATGGAGTTTGCATGTTCTCCATGTACATGCGTGGGTTCTCTCCGGGTACTCCGGCTTCCTCCCTCAGTCCAAAAACATGACTATTAGGTTAATTGGCATCTCTCAATTGTCCCTAGGTGTGTGTGCGCGCATAGTTGTTTGTCCTTGGATGGATAATTTAATCTAATTCAATTTGTTTTAATTTTATTTATTTTAAGGTTTTGTTTTTATCCCATGACCCTCATAATTCTTATCCTTTAAAGTAGAAATAAAACGGTCAACCAAACTAACTTCATTTACAATTTTACCTGCTATTATCAACAATTATATTACAAAGGTGAAAAATATGAAAATATAAATAAAAAAAAAACGTAGAATCGTTTTATAGATTTTTGCCAAGGGAACCGCCATGTTGCAGTACCTCTTAGCAATGATCCCACGGGATTGGTTGGTAATGTAGCTACCAATTGAGTACATTGGTAATACCAGCTATACCTCACAACTGCTAAACACTTAAGAAATTTGGTATGATGGAAGACGAAGCTCAAAGGACACTAGAGAGTCTAAATCTCATTGCTTATGCTTTTGAGCTCATTCGCCCTGTGACTAGAAGCTGTGGGAAGGAGAGCAGGTAGCTGTGGAGACAGTTTTCTGACTATCGGTGCTACCAGACGATCCACCCAACCTTGTGGCAATGCGTATGTGCAGACTGATAGCACTTCACAGGCTGCAGATAGATAACGCACTGGACGTACCGCAGTTGAATAATTTGATACCAATTCATGTGTTTGGGGCAGAGTGGGATGGCAATGCTACCTGGTGTCTGTGTGGTAGCTGTTCACCAATGCTCACGGTGATGGGGTCTGTCTGCTGTCAGGAGGCTGACCTGGACCACGCACTGTGAGAAGAGTTATGCATTATCAGTGTTCAGACATTTTGATTGCTGTGCCAAGAGGTGGACATTTTGGAGGTGGCCTTGTTGTTCCTGAAGGACCTCTGAAGAAGAGATATTGGAGTGACTGGTAAAAAAATTTCAAGAATAAAGCCTCTGACTGCCTGCCATGGAAATGGGGAATCACTGTAGGAAATAGATTTTTTCTTTGGAAGTTTGGAACAGCTGTGCTAGCCTGTGGCTAAGGGACCCTGTGCTGCAGAGATGTGTTCATCCTGATGGCTGCTGTTGGAGCTATTAAAAAGTGGGTTTAATAGGAGGCTTGAATAAGGATAAAGTCAGAGAACTAAGTTCCAGTGATGGCCGTTTGTTTTGGAGTGCTTAGAGTGTTTTCGTACCCCGTCATTATGGCAGATTAATCACCTGCTGATGACCCACTGTCACAATGTGTTGGCCGGTCAGCAGAATTTAGCTTATAGGCAGTGAAACTAAAGATACCTGGAGCAGATTCGGGCTTCAGCTGACTGCTAGCTTGCCAGACTCAAAAGTCTTCTGCTCTACGTAATCTTCAACCGGCTTTACAGCTGCCTCCTCTGCTTCCCACAGTTCGACTTACATGGCAAATGGGCTCAACACATATGCAATGGGATTTAGAATTGCTAGTGTCCTTTCACCTTCAAAATTTCTTAAGTGTTTTATGGCTGTAAGGTATAGCTTCTTCATAGAGTCCTACAACATGGCCGTGCCCTTACCAAAAGTTTTTTTCTTGTATAAATTTATACTTTACATGTTGTAATATAATTAGTGATGATAATAATAATAATAAGACCCAACTTTGTGAATAAAGTTAGTTTGGTTTCATTTCCACTTTCAGCACACAAAAACATGGAAAAATTAGAATAAAATGGAATCACCTACAATATAGCATCTATTTTGTTCAGCAGATCAAATGAGAATCTTTCACTCTGTGAAATGGACAATGCTTCTTATTTGGCCCCACAATGTGAATGTATTTATGGGGTTTTTATGTAATGTTGTGGTTGAAATTTTGATTTCCCCGATTTTTACATATACGTTTTTTATTCTATGCCTTGTTGTTCTTTGTTTTTATGTCTTTTTAAATTTTCTCAGTATAAGAAAAATTTAAATTTATTTAAACAAATAAAATCATGCACAAATAAAATACACTCAATGGCAGGGAAAGTGCTAAACACATAAATATAATCACAGCCATAAACTGCTATAAATTTAATTGGAACCTTTTTTTTTTACAGTCTGCCTGGTTTGATGCGAGATCGATATCATTGTCCACTTTACTAATGAAATGTAGTTGTTTAAATGATTTGTTTTATTTGTGTTGCTTTAATTAAAGGTTGTCCAAATGACATCTTAGTCATATAAACCACCAAAATACAAACACAAAGGTACAGGAAAACTAGTATTATATTGATATAAAAACTTGGCTGTGCACATTTTCCCCAAAGGCTTGTTTCAGTAAAAGTTGCATATCAAAATACTTAGTGGATAAGCTTTTTGCTGTAAACTTAACCACAAACGTTTTCTTTCTTTTATGCACAGTATAATTTCACCAAAAGGTAACCTCAATAATCTCACAGTCTCTGGCAACTTAATACTGGGTTTTAAGTTGCATGTGATCAGATGAGAGCAGGATATAAGGCACTGAATTTAAGTTTATTATGGGAAAAGTCAAAGATCCCCTCAAACAGCCTGTTTATTGTGCTGAAAAGTTGTTGCCAGTAAAACGTCCTGGTCAAAGTTTGTTGTGGTACTTTGGAGAGGGTAAAACTGTCCCATGTTTGCCCTATGGGAGTTAGATGATAAGTGAGTCAGTCAGGAACAAAACATAAGTAGGAGGTGAGGGTTGACACACTAGAAGGATCAACTTTGACATAATGGCTTCAGCTGAAATACAGGTCCAAAATGGAGCAGTATTGTGTAACTAGCTGACAGATCTATGTAAACAAATACACAGAAGACTTCTGCATCTGTTTGAAACTGTTTTGGTATTCGTTGAGGGTTGATGCAAAGTTAAGATGAGCTACCGTGACTTACAAAAGTATTTATGAAACAGAAACTTTTCCAACAAAAGTGAAACCCAGTCTTTGCTTCCCAATCCACAAATTAGTCTTATATCTTTTGAGTCAAGTCCCACATCAAGTCCAAGTCCAATGAAACAAGTTTTAAGTAAAAGGTGTGATAATAAGCTATCCTTGAAAAATAACTGACTTAAAAAAATCTATATCTTATTTTTAATGTATTTATCATGGTTAACGTTTGATTATTTTTGGTAAATGTTTGACTTCAAAAATCACTGGTTATATTACATAGAGTCACTCTGGCTGTGCTAAGATTTTGTTTCTTACATATGTACATTGTATCTCTCACCTCTCGCATAGATATATTTTATCTTTCACATAAATTTTACCTTTCACGCGCATACTGTATATCTGTGCTCCCATATGCATTTATCTGATCTTTTATACTCATACATTTTAACTCTTGATGGATTTTAATAACTTTTCATTTATGTGAAAAATGTCCCTGCACTTCCTTAAGATAAAATGTCAAACCATAAATTAACATGTACGATAACTATGATGTATTTATGTGAAAGGAAGTCGAGTGGAAGGGGAAGAAGTTCATTCATGGATCATTTTGTGAAGTCCGACTGGCTGAGGTCACATGTCATGTTTACTTTACTGTGCCACTTAGTATGGAGAAGCCAAATGAGCCAGCAGCTCTACAGCAAGTCTTTAGAGTTTGAATTGGTATTTTATTTTCCTCTGAAAATGACACAACTTTGTCCTCTCTAGAACAATAACAGTCAAACTTATATGCCTCTAATCTGACTTACAGCGTGATTCAGCATCATCCTCCTGTTCAAGCTAACATAGATAGTCTGATTAGGTACAGCTGCTTTGTGCCTGTTTACTCCTGCCACAAATGGTGATTAATTTAGGGACTGTCAATAAAGTTCTGCACCAAACACTGTTTAGAAATACAGAAATTAATAGCTTTCATGTCTTGGGAACCAGCAACAAAAAAGTAATGTGAAACTACTTGCCTAGACGGATAAGATATACTCCTTTATTCCTTGACAGGTCGTAACATACTATGGGGACTCGTCCAGGATTTAAACCTCTGATCTCTCTTTCCAGAATTGTGCTGCTTAAGGTGGCTGCAGATTTGAGTAGCTCTGTAAGCATTACTCTGATATTCTTTTTTTTTTATTACAAGAACTTTAGTTTCTGTATTTGTGGTTCAGAGTTTCTTCTTTCTAAAGTTTTATGCTTCTAGTCTTGAATGGAAGGGCTGGAAGGATTTTTACTAATATATTTTTCCTTTTTTTAAGCTTGTTAAGATACATAACCACGACAACGATAGTAACAATAGCAAGTCGATTTTTTACACCGGGAGCAGCTAATTAACATCTCTAAAGCTGAAAAGATACATTAACTGTTGAGTTGAAAAGGAGGCACTGGATTTGCAGAGCAAGAGCAAGGAGATGAGAGAGGAACAGGAGATTTAAGCCATCTCTTCTACCAATATTCATGGACAATCGGAAATCTTTAGGAAACAAGTTAAAAGATCTCCAAGCCCTAGCCTCACTCTTTGCTACAACGCCAACGTTCCAACAGTTTATCAGCTGCTCTAACAGAGAAGACAAAACTTTGGACTTGTTCTATACAATTGTAAAGGACTCAAACATATCTAAAGCAAGACCTCCTCTTGGGCAATCAGATAGCAACCCTGTTTTTCTCTGCTCAGAGTATTAGCCAGTTTAAAAGAGACAATGTCCATTAAAAAGAACGGTAAGAAGATGGTCACAGGAGACTGAATAATTCCTGCAAAATTGTTTGGTTGCTACAGACTCGTCAGCCACATGGAGAGGACATCAGTGCAATCACTGTGTGTGACTGACTACATAATCTTCCATGTAGATAACTCAATTCCTATTAGAACAGTGAAATGCTTCCCAAATAAGAAAACCATGGATCACAAGGGATCTGAAGCACCTGCTCAACAAGAAAAAAAAAACAACCCTATATGAAGAGAGATGGGTAACTGAGGAGTGTAGAGAAGCAACTTAAGGTCAAGATAAGACAAGCAAGGAGGCATACAGGAAGAGGCTGGAAATTAAACTCCTGCAAAACAATATCAGAGATGTATGGTCAGGGATGAAGAAGATCGCAGGCTTCAAGCAGAAGGATGATTAGACAGATGGAAGTCTGGACAGAGCCAATGAACTGAATAGATCCTTCACTAGATTCAATTCAGGAACAAGTGCAGAATCCATCTCTTTTACCCAAACACATGAACATCCTGCCCTCCTCTGCCATTAACCTTCCTGTTTCTATGAGTTTGTTGTCAGCCAAATCGGAAGATGGTGATGCTCCCCCCACCTTTCACCTGTCTCTCTGTTGAAGCCAAGTGAAGAGGCAACTGGAGAGACTAAATTTTAATAAGTCACCAGGTTCAGGTGGTTTCAGCCCCTGAATCCAGAAGGCTTGTGCAGAGCCACTTTGTTGAATTCTACAGCACCTCTTCAACCTTAGCCTGACTCAAGCGACAGTTCTGGTGATGTGGAAGCCCTTCTACTTTGTCCCAGTACCACATAAGACTCATTCAACAGTCCTCACTCACCTGTTGCCCTGACATCCCACATCCTGAAGGTCCAAGAAAGACCTCTGTTGGTTTACCCCAGCAAACAAATAAACAGCTATCAGGACCCACTGTAGTTTGCTTATAGCTGTGGAGTTGGAGTTGAAGATGCCATCATACACCTCCTTCAACAAACCCACTGTCACATAGACAAGGCAGATGGCTCTGTGAGGATCCTGTTCTTTGATTTATCCAGTGAATTTAATACAATTCAGTCTAACTTACTTTGTGAAAAACTCCAGAAGAGTCAGGGGAAAGAATCAAGAATCACCTGAATCAAGGACTACCAGACAACAGTTTGTTAGACAGAAGGGTCTGTCGTTTAATGAAGTAGTCAGAGGACAGTACTGTCACCATTTCCTTTTGCTCTGTATAGTGACTTCCAGTACTAGACTGAGTCCTATCATCTGCAGAAATGCTTAGATAACTCTGCAGTCATAGGAGGCATCAAAGATGGACAAAAAGCTGAGTACAGAGAGCTGGAGAACACCTTTGTGGCAAGGTGTGGAAACTATCATCTAATCCTGAATGTCAGGATGTTTGGGATTAATAATGGATTTTTTAATTTGATTTCTGAATTGAATTGAATTGTCAATGTTTAAGTCCTTTAGATAACTGTATGTATACTTAGAAAAATTGTATAGAGAATATTTACAGATTAAATGACCTCTGAGGGCATTGGGATTTTATTTAGGGTAATTAGAGAAAAGGGGATAAATACACTTTACAGATTTGCATTTGTAAGAAGTTTACTTTTGCTTATTCTGTGTTTGTCTTTAGCATAAAAATCTAATTAAATGTGCGAATACATTGTTTGTTGTAATGTAAAAAGAATGTGTTTAAAAAGTTTAACATACATGTAGCTATTTGCAATGTATTAAGTCAGGGAAAAAAAAACAGATGAAGAAACATGAATAAAGTTCATGGCTTGACAGCAGTTGAACCGATTGAGTCACTGACAGAGTTAGAAGGAAAACCATCTTTATTTAGTATGGATGGAAACTAGCAGTTACACATCTCACTTTCCAGGATGTAAAACAAACATCTTTTATGTATCATGTCCGGGATTACACAATCTTTTTTTTTTACCTAGAATTGCTGCTCCTGTTCTTCTCCTTCCTCTTCTCAGCAGCCTTGTCATGGTGACACATAGGTGTACAATCCTAAAATTCCTGCTTTGTCAGTTTGTCATTGCTTCAAGCACTTCCAGCTTATTTTCCAGCAATCTTATTTTCCTACTGCTGAAGAGTGACAGAAATGTTAAAAACTCCTTCATTGGCTCTTGTTTGGTATTTGGTAACATGGTGGATGGATGAATGGATTTTTTAGGTAATGGGGCTAGGAATTAATTATGCATGGTATATCTAAAGAACTCCTCCTTAGATCAACTGTTTGTGGCAAGGTACAAAACAGCGGGCCCGGGCGGGACTCGATCCCCAGACTCCCAGGTGAAAGTCAGGCACACTGTCCGTCAGCCAAAGAAATATGCCCTTGGCCAATGCACATCAACAGTCGGAAGCATAGTGACAGGACCCCACATTGTTACATCTCTCCCCCTCTTTCCCAAGCACGTCCTTGTGCTCCATGCAGGCTGCCACAACCATTTTCAAACCCATAAAAAGGTTACCAGTATAGCACATGGATCCTCTAAGCAACACCAAATGTGACAAGGTAAAGGTTGTTGAAATTCTGGTTTGTGCCTTAAACATTTCTTTGGTGCCCTCCTTAGGTTTAAATGTGTATATAAATCTGAATTTGGGTCAGTATTAGCACTGGTTTCTTTGTTATTGCAAGGAAAACTGGCATCAGTTGCTCAGCCCTGTGGGAAAAAAGCAGGAACTGCTTCTCTACTTTGCTCTATAGTTTGTTATAGGGAGTCTAAAAACAGACCATAGCTCTTACAGTTTAATTTACATATAATTTATCTTAAACCATAACAGCAATTTACCACTTGTTATGGCTCAGGTTTGCGGGCTCCTCCTCAGAACACTCTTCTCTTAACCCCCATTTTCTCTGTCTCTGGTAAAGAGAGTAGAGAGCAATTTTTCCCCTCACACAACTGCTCTGTTTTCTGTCAAGTCAGTATATTGACAGATCAATATACATGCATCACATACCTACAGCTATATCAATCTGACGAGTATAAGCTGTCAGATCTGCATATAGTTTATCAGCCATATGACATTCTGATACGTGAATTTAAGAATGACATTCAGATTTTTGCTAAACCGTCATCTCTGTGATTTCTCTCTATATTTGCATCGCTGTCAATCATTCTGTCAATCACAGATGAGATCATACTCTACCCTCCCACCTTGGTCAACCCTCCATAAGGCTAATTCTTCAAATATTGTATGTTTAAAGCTCTGAAATGGTTCTGAGTTGTCTTTTAATAGTTAAAGTTGTTATTTTCCAAAAGTACTTTAAATCTGAAAAATGAGCCTCACCCATGCATATAATTTTTTTCTGAGATGTACGTAGAGCTTTGATATTGTATTTTATTTTCCCTTCATATCCAGAACAAAAAAATACCTGCATAAAATTATAAGTTTTTAAATAGAGCGTGAGGCTACGTTTTGTGCAGCCAATTCAATAAGCTAAGTACAGATAAGGGAAAGAATAGGTGCTTAAAACAATGCAGAATATATCTGTAAAGATGTGGGAGTTTATTTATTTAGAGCATTAACCAATATAATTGTATAATAAAAAGGGAGTAAAAACATGCAAATGTGCCGATATACAAATATAATTGTAGTTTTTGCAGCAAAAATCTAAGTGATCAAACATTTAAAACACTATAGTATTGGTTTGAAACACTTGACGAGTAAATCGATGTTAGTGTCCATAAATGGGCTTTAAAGACTGTTTTACAATATGATAAACAAACATTAAAGAAAGGCAGATAAGAAGTCAAACAGTAACCTGCAGACATGCCAATGCAAAAGAGATGCAGTCAAAAGTCCCTTTTTGGACTTTGGGATTCCAAGAATCAAGTTACCCTGTGAGAACGGATTTCTATCCACCTCCAACAAAGAAAAAAACCCCTAATTCCCCAGCGTCACTGTTCATCTAATTACCGATTTCATTTTGTAGAATAAATACTAATTTAAAACGTTTTTAAGTTGGTTCCCGTACATGTTGCTTTTTTTTTGAGTGATTTGCTGTTGATCAAGAACATGTGAAGTTTTGCCAATTTTTTTTCTTTTTTATTTAACACAGAGCCTTTGTGGATTCTGTAACCAGGCCCGGTCTCCCTTAATACAAGAACCCACAAATCCAGCTCATTTCTGCATGATCTGCAGTAAGTCCATAATCTCACATCACTTCCTTACAGCTTTATACTTTTGCAGCACAGAGCCACTAGTAAGATATCTTTAGTATATAGTCTGGTTTCAGGTACACAGATATTCTCAGCACAAAATGACTCTCTGATTGAAAATGACTTTAAAGGTTTTAAAAATATATATTTTTTTCTTATCACAACATCCACTAAAAATCTGTGTGTAATAACAGAGTACACCTCTTTCAAGCTGAACCATTTTTTGTATATTGTTTGATAACATTACCTTTCGTGTAACCGCTTTTAGTGCTAGTACAGAGATCTTTCAAGCTTTAATTGGTTGTTTAACTCTTAAGTGGAACAAATGTTCTAAAAAAACATACAATACAATATCCCTAGTGAATGGACAGAGAAGTATAGAACAAAGAGAACCATTGGCCAGTTAATCAATATCCATTTGCATCTGTACACTAAAGAAATGCAGGGACATGCACAGGAACACAGTTGTACTCATGAATATGCCTGGTGAGTGGTAATGCTGTGGTAATGAGGGTAATCTGGACTACACCCATGTGAGAGTTGAGTGGGTGCAGTGTAGCCAGATAAACTAAACTAGAGCTGGACAGAATGATTGTTTAAATGTGTGCAACCTAATAGTGTGTTGCCAATGTGTGTATAACCCTTTAGATTGTTTCTGTAATTTCTCCTGTTACTAATAACATTTTTGGGAAATTTACTGGAATTTTACATTCAAGTCAGCACAAAGCATTGGAGAAGTGAAATGAATATATATTTTTTTTCTCTCTGAAAAATCTAGCACACCTTTTTTGATGCCCCCCTGAGTTAGTTCTTAAAACCACATTTCATGTAGGCACTGTTGCTAGCCTATTGAGTCTAATAGCTTTTAAAGTGTGGAAATCAAAATGTCTGCTCATACGTCTTTGTAAAATAGAATTAATCAGATTTTTGAATGTAGCTCAGTCCATATTCCATAGGCTCAGATCAGTTCATAATTACCTCCGCCAAGGAGGTAATGTGTTTAGTTGAGTTTGTGTGTGTGTGTGTTTATACGTTTTTTTTTTTTGTATGTCTGTCCGTCTGTGTACCCTCTTAAGTTATGAATTCAATGAAAACTTTACCAAAGGTGCGCCTCCATCCAAGGAACAATCCATGAAATTGGGGTGATGATCCACATCATAATCTGGATACAGGAATTTTTAAAGGATTCTTTAAAGTAGTGAGATAGGGATATTTAGTCGAACAAGCAGATTTCTATACTCCTGTGCCGAATGCTGGGAAGCGCTGACACTGGGTTGCTAGGATGCTCAGATTACTAGATAGTGGGATCTACTGCTCCGGATGCTCAGACCTGCTGCAGAATGTCTCTTGATACAGCTTGACACGGTCCCCTAAAGACTTTGCATGTAAAGTTGCTTGGATGCCCGGAACGGACCTTTTTGATGTCCAGAGTGCACCTTCAGTCACAATTTGGGGCAAAATTTGCAGTTTGGCAGAGCTGTGAGCTCTCCAACTGCTTTTCTAGTTCTACTGAATTCATTTGTTTCCCCACAACATAATGCTGCAGACACCAGCAAAAGGTTTACAGTGAAAATGGTGTTCAGTTTTGGTCTCCATTAACCAGATTACGCCATGTGGATTGTGTCCTCCACGTTGTTTGTGGTAAAACTGAAATGGGAATTGTTACTTCTTTCTTGACACCTTCTTATACTGAAATAAAATTACACAAACCAAGAGTTCAGCATATGATAATGTAAAATCTGAAGGCTATTTTTTTGTTTTGTTTTTGGGCGACAGGGCAGAAGGTGCTAAAGAGAACATAACACTTATTAATAAAAAAATTATCATGTAAGGATTTTTCTCTAAAAATGTTTTAGTGTGAATTTGTGTTTAGGTTTTCATGCTTATCAGTAAAATGTATTGAATTTTGTGACTTTGAAGTGATAAAAGTTTGTGTAATTAAAAAAAAAATAAAACACCAACAAATATTGTCTTTGTTGGAAGGCAAATTAAATGAACAAATTTCAACCTAATTGCAGTCTTCCCCTTTCTTCTTCAGTTGTCTCTTTCCTTACTTAGTTATGCTCCTCTCTGCACCACAAATGTCCAGTTTTATACTGCCCCTTCACCTCAATTAGTCTCATTTGCACTCTGCTCTAGTGATCCCTCTTTAAACTGATTTTAGTCTTATTCCCTCTCCCTCCCTCTCTCGTTGCCTGCCACATGACCCATGTAGTCTTTTCCAGTTCCACAATCAGTCATAAAACGTGGGTAAATATAGATTGGAGGCCTTAAAGACGTAGTACGTGTGAGTGTTCACATACTGCCCCGCCGACACACCTCAGGGAGGGGTTTTTTGCAGAGTTGGGATTTCTTTTGCTCTAGCTCAGCAGCATGTGGTGATTTACCTGCTTGGAAGCACGTCCTCTTTGCTGGCAAGACTTCAGTCCCACCTGTCTCCATTACCCTAATTTTCTTCTTTTTCATTTCCCATAGTTACACCTGATC
>JAUZNJ010104412.1:0-19623 GCA_034780135.1 Jordanella pulchra | reverse complement strand
GCTGGCAAGACTTCAGTCCCACCTGTCTCCATTACCCTAATTTTCTTCTTTTTCATTTCCCATAGTTACACCTGATCAGCTCTTTTATGATATAGCTCAGTAAGACAGAGAGAGCTATACTTCTGGTTTTCTCTGGACATTATACAAATTATACCCTTGAACAGAACATTGTGACTTATGTAAAATTGCTACATAAATCACCTTACAGATATAAGAAATGCAAGATTACTAGAATTAATGAAAGAAGAGGAACAGATTGTGATTAAAATAACAAGAACAGCAATAAGTGTCATAAATAACTAATAAAACAATTTAAAAGCCTAGTTGAACCTGACGACTTAAATGATTCAGCTCAAAGATATTCGGCATTTTAAAGAATTTAAATGTTCTACTCTGCATATTATTACATTTTATATACATATTATGTGATTCTTACAACCATTCATTGTCCAATACCCCTGATTGTTTTATGAGGCTCAGATGTGCCCAGACATCCCTATTCTTAAACAAGAATCTTTGATCTTTCTGAGGGTTACCATGCTAAAAGGCAAATATAAGGTTTTTTAATGTATTCGGGATTGGCTGTGGTTTCTCTTCCTTGTTGGATGTGCCAAAAAGAACCTGAAGAGCTGTCAAAAAGACCACTTCAACTGACTTCACTGACATGGATATTTGCGCATTAGGGTTATCATGGTAATTATGAAAACATTAACAAAATGATCGACATGGACTCACTCGAGATATCAGAGATTTTAGTGATCATCATCAGCACCACCCCACCTGCTATAACTAACCTGGACTGTTGCAACCTCCCACTGATGTAGGCTACCTTACAAAAGAATATCAAGTGAAAGTAAACAATGTTTTGGGAAGCTATAGAAGCAAATGACACACAGACATCTGATGTTTACCTGACTTGCAAAGGTTGATGTCCCAGTCTAGAGAGCCTACTCATCAATACTAAACCCAAAGTTGAAGAAGGTAAAATACTTCATAAGTCCCCGTACGGTACCCGAGTTGTCTGTGTCAGACAATAGAAGATGTCATTCTTTTAGACCATCCTGTATTTTCCCTAAATCCAATTAAAAACACTAGGGTTTGGATTGCAAGGTAGGTGTACAAAACTGGACACCAGTTCTAGTCCTCTATTATGCAATCTCTAATTCTTGAAGAAACAGTCCCTTAACCTCCTGGAAACACAAGCATCAAGCATGTGAAAAATAATTTTTGAGGTCATTAACAAGGATGGGACAGCTACTCGTTACTGCGTCCTTTTTTGAAAACTTTTTAAAATAGTTTTTTTAGATATGGTCTTAAAATTTTAATCAACGGATAAACAGTGTGTTTCAGCTCTACTTAAACTACTACAGTACAACTTGGAAGCTCTACTTAGAACCCTCTTAAGATCCATCAGTACAAAGTGCATGCTGTTTAAATGGTCTTAAATTTCTAAACAGAAATGCAACTAAAAAATCTCTGACAAAACCAGGATTTGAAACCAATCCGCCACATACAGACTTAAATCATTTTACCATGGGAAAACATAAGTATTAAAGGTTACAGTTAAAAGACATGCAAATTTTAGTTAAAAGTATGATGATATATTTCGTGTATAGTATGTGGTGTGTTGTGTTTAAAATTACTGTGGTTCCATAAACTAACAAGGCAGGTCAAGCTACCTTTTTTTAATCACAGATTACACAGTCTGTGACATTTTTTAAGACATTCTACACAGGGGATGTCAGCCCCTGGGGGATTATATGGTGCTTTTTATAATAAGGCATGCACATAAAGAGCCTGAGGAAAAATAGCAGAATTATTGTATAAAAGCATTAGCTTGGGGCAGAAGCTAATCCTGGAAAAATAGCAATCAATTAGTCTAAGGTGGAGGAGAATGCTACAACGGATTCCAAACTCTTTCCCTCATCAAGAGTCATAAAAGTCAGATTTGGTGAATGTGTATAAAAATCAGCAACTCATCAAGTGTTAATGCATTTGACTTGCCGTAACTTTTATTTTTACAGGAATTGTTAAATTAAATGTAGCAGGAGACGTGCTTATCTCGAAGAAAATGGTTTAATGAGGTTGACTAAAATTTTAACTTGTTTGATAACATTCTCAGTAACTTATTTCCATGCAAAAGGTTTTAATCTAAAAAAAATGAAAAGTTCTTCCTGGAAAATCTTTCGTAGTTAGAATAGGCACCCAAACCAAAAATATCACCTGATTTAACACACTTGAATGAGTAGATATGAGTGTGCCTGAAGGAAGAAGATTCAGCGACATTAATCCACCAGTTGTGAGAAATGTTGGCAGATGATCAATTACACACTTTCATAATTTTTCATTTGTCATTCAAACTCTCTTTGATGTTAATAACTACAAAGAGTGGTGCAATGAGACATGGTGTTGCATCAGATGCTTAAATGTGAAGGATATTGGATCTTGTTGGGTAGTTTATGTCATGGGTTTAATAGAAGAAAGGCTTAGAGTACTACAGAGCATTTCAAAATGGTACAAGGATATATTTTACTCCAATGTTAGTATAAACTTTCCTGGCAATAATTCTTGTCCAACAATCATGGTCTGTTATCAGGTCTACCCAAACGACATGGTTGATTATTCTAAAATTACAGTGGTACAGGCAGCAACATGAGTAATGCCTATGCACTGAAATGTAACTTATTTACTTGTTTTTTCTTTTCAAGAAACAACTGCTTTATCCTAGCACTTTTTTTGATAGTTTATGTGTCCTGAAGGACTGAATCTACACAGATGTTCTGCTAAAATGAACAAGTCAGATAAAGATACACTGTTGTCCTAGATGAATTAGTGTTACTTAATGTGGTTATAAAATATGACTTATTATGAAACTCAATTAGATCTCAAGTATTCCAAGTAATACCATACTTGTTTTATGTTTGTTAACATTGCTGCACTTTCAAGTGTGAAGATTGTGGTTCTTCCTTTGTCTCTCTATTGTCCCTCCTGAGTAAGCAAACAAGCAGCTATCAGGACCTGTGCAGCCATGGGGTTGGAGTTAAAAATGCCATCTTAAACCTGCTTCAGCAAACCTACTGCCATTTATAAAAGACAGACAGCACTTTAAGGATTGTGATTTTTGATATTTCTAGTAAATGTAACACTTTTAAGCCTGATTTACTTTACACTATGGTTATTTACTTTACCTGTCAGAAACTCCACAAAAAGAAATCTATCTGACAGCCTATCTAACCGACCAGGAAGTTGGCAGACCTTTGTGTCAAAACAAGGGAGAAGATTGTAGATTTGAGAAGAAACAAGAACAAGTCAAACACTTTCACTATCAGTGGAAAGAAAGTGTAGGTGTGGGAGAGTCTAGGTTCTTTCTGTATGGAGTTAGTGTTTTCTCCTTTTTCCAAAGTGCGGGTTGTCTCCAGATACTCTAGCTCACCTCCACAGTAAAAAAAACCATAAATGTTTGATAAGGGTGAGGGTAAGGGTCTGGGTTAGGCCATAGAAATGAGTGGGAAATGAATGCAAGTCAAGTCCTCACAAGAAACACGTGACACAACATGAGTGTGTGTTTGCAAATAGTTGTCTGGTTGTCAATTGACTGGCAACCTGTCCAGGGTGTATCCTATCTTTTCACCATTCAAAAGCTTTTCCTAATCCATAGATGGCTACAGTAGATCCTTGCTTCCAACATGTATTAACATGCAACAACTTGTTGAAAATACATCCTATGAGAATTACTACAACATTTCATTTCCCTTTCGGGCTAATAACTAGTTTCTGAATTTAATTTCTCAGTGATTGCAAAAGCAGTTAAGAAATGCACTAGTAGTTAAAATTAATTGGCCAATGCATAAGAAGAATCCAAGGTACATAGACATAAGATAGCGAAGATGTGAAATGACCAACCTTTGCTTTTTCCTACTTTAAACCAAGGTGATCATTTTGACACAAATAATAAAAAAGAGAAATCCTTCAAGGGTTAGCGTAAGCGCAGATATTTTTTACTGAGCTGGTAGCTTTTTCACGTATAACTCTCAAAAGTCTTTCAGTTGAGCTAGGCATTTTCTGTTAGCAAGTTGAAAACGTGAGATTTGCTACTTGGTTTGGTTTGATATGATGACATAATACATATTTAAGCATTTGCTTTAAACACTTAAGTAACCTGGCTACAAAAACCAATTTTACAATATTTTACATAACTCTGTTTCAGTGAGAACCCATCTGACCATAGCGCCACTAAGTTTTTTGTATTTGCAACATTATTTGCTTTGAGCCAAATTGGCTACTGAAGCTGGAGATGCTTGGTTATCTCTAGTTTTCCCACTTTATTGTAGTTTCAGGGGATGTTGTTTTGTATGTCTAACTGGGAACCCAGAAAATGTGACTTTTGACTACAAAGTCGATACTATAAAACAGTGTTTGTACACAGGGTTTAGCAAATGTGAACAAACGTAGTCCACAATGCTATTTGCAAAATAAACAACAATAATCACAAAACAAAATTCTGGAAACCCTTGAAAAGCAGATCAAAAAGAGCTTGGGGGGATTTTGATATTATTTGATTTTTGTAGTGTAGCAACCCGCCTGTTTTAAGATTTCCTTTAGTGATAATCTTTTGTTTATGAAAAAATCAACATTGATCTAGAACACGTAAGCCAAATAATGGTTAAGCCGGAAGATGGAAAGCATCTGAATCAGTGCAGGATCAACAAAATCTTCAAGCTGTTTACTCTGAAATCTCTATGCTTAGGACATGCAGTAAGTCTTACCTTAAAAGCTTGTAGTTAAAGACAGGGATCTTAAATTTTCTTACCTGTTTTGGCAATACATTTTTCTTGACACATTGGACATTTTCTCTTTTTCAAACCATTCTCATTATAGCAAGGAGATATTTGTATGTTAAAATCCAATACTCAGACCATTCTCTCTGGCACTAACGTTCAGAGCAACAATTGGTCAGAATTACTTAAATTCCCTGTTTTTCACATTCTGCTGCTCAGGTTGAACTTCAGCAAGTTGTCAGCATGTCTAGATGCCTGGATGCATGGAGTTACTTCTTGGGTTACAATTTGTGTGGAGATTGAATACAGAGGGCTGTACGGTGGAGCAGTGGTTAGCGCTGTTGCCTTGCAGCAAGAAGGTTCTGGATCCCAGCCCTGGGTCTTTCTGCATGGAGTTTGCATGTTCTCCCCGTACATGCGTGGGTTCTCTCCGGCTTCCTCCCACAGTCCAAAATCAATACTGTTAGGTCAATTGGCCCTTCTCAATTGTCCCTAGGTGTGAGTGTGTGTGTGCGCATGGTTATTTGTCCTTCTGTGTCTATGTGTTGCTGGTGTCCTGTCCTGGGTGTACCCCGCCTTACGCCCATAGTCTGCCAGAGATAGGCACTGGCCCAACCACGACCCTGACGGATGAAGCGGGAGAAGATGGATGGATGGATGGAATATAGGTGTACCTAATAAATTTCTGTACACTCATTACATAGAGATGATCTAACAACTCGGGTTTACTCTTTCATGCTTAATTTGCGCTGCAAAATTGTAATAAAACTGAACAGATTAAATTACTGCACACTTTGTTAAAGTGCGTGTTTATTCACATGGCTGAATGTCTGTCGGTCATTAAATGGGTGCAGGAATCTATTTTTTCTGTTTTTTTTTCCTCTTTTACATAACATTTGCACAAAGAATCCAAGTATTTGTATAAGTGACACTTTGCTTCATGAAAGAAAAATCCTCACACTGTTGTCTTATTACCTCAGATGAAAACACAGCATTCTCAGCACTGCAACCTTCTCCTTACTTTATATAAAAACAAGATGATTTTTAAAATAAATATCCTTTACTGTTTTACATAGACACAAAAAACATGTTAATATTGTAGAGGACACAAACATATTTTAAAGAAGCTCTGACTGATGGCGGTCAGAATGGAGATCCAATTATATGTTTGACGTTGTATTGTGGTAGTATATAATTAGCTGCTAAAATAGTTTATTTGTATTTCCATTTTTGCACACCGAAGAAACCAAACTTGCTTGTTTCTTAAATACAATTTAGTATCTCCTACGGCCAGGTGAACACAATCATTCAAACGCCCGTTCATACAGTAGACACACTCACAAAAGTTAAAAATCTACATGGCACTCACCCCTGCAATGGGGTTAAAATAGAGATGTCATTTGTAAGGCAATCCACACAAAATCCATTTAGGGAATGTTATATAATTTTTGATTTTTTGTTTTATAGAAAAGCCTAGAGAGACTCCATGCTGAGAGTAGCCATCAGTGACCTTACACATATGGAAAAACACAAAAACGAAAAAAAAAAAGACAGCTATAAGTACATAACACAGCATACATAAATAGACCAAATTAAATATGTGTACAAGACTGAATACTGAAAAATAATCTATAACATTATAAATTATCTAGAATGGACAATGGCACAAAGGGATATCTATGTACAAGTTCAGACAAGATGTCTAATCAATGATTTTTGTAGTGTGTTCAATAAAGAAAACTTTGACAATCTCCTCTTCTGCAAAGAAAACAAAAAAAAAATAATTTAAAAAGCACTCATAGGATTTCTCAGTACATTGAGTGAGGCACAGTTCAAATGGAATCAAACTACAGTATATAGGATATTTTCAGTGGTTTTCTTGTAGAACAATGCAAAACATTAAATGCTATATCAACGACCAGTATCCCTTTGAAAGTATATGGCACCATCATTCCAGAGTCCCCCCCTGAGCAGCACAACATTGACAATGTGAGAGTCTGCAAGTCCTGCAATGTCCTCAGAGGGAAGCAATCTTGAGCAGAGACATTTTTTTCATCCGTTGTCCCATTTGTCCAGTCCTTTCACTCCAAAAGTGTCAGCCAACAAAAGTCCAACCATCATTTCAAAATGCAGAGCACACCCATGTCTTCTTCAGTCTCATCCACTGTTTTAGGAGTTAAATATATCTAGAGGTTTTGCTTGTTATGACTGACGTACAATCACAGTAGACTCAAATCCAGTGAAGTAATCGCATATAATGAATTGACAATTAGACCACATCTGCGTCGAAAGCCTGTTAGAAATGCAAAACCACATGACGGCTACTTCGCCTTTAGTCAAATGATGGGTTTTAGTTATTTGTTTTTGTAGCAGCATAACAAATCTGTACTTTTTTTCTTTAGATATGATCTATATACACACAGATATACAGAGGGAGGAAACTTCAGTCTTTCTCTTTGTTCTGTCAATCCAGGGGGAATGCTTTCCACAGAAAAGAGCTTAGGGTATAAAGGTCAAAGTGCTGTGCTTTGAAATATCTTTAAAATGTTCCTTCATCTTGTACATCTGGTGCTGGCACCTCTCTCATCTTCTCGGCTTGTCACATCTAAACAGGAGGAGACAAAGGATAAAAAGGGTAATGAGTAAAACTATTAACAACAAAGCATAGCTGAAGAACAATAACAGGAAGCACTTTAACTAAAGTGTTACATGTGTGCACAAAAATAAACAGAAAGTGAAAGTTGGCAATGCCTCACAAGCTTGCATCACCTGCAGCTAAAATGCAGCTTATAGATGTAGCAACTTGTTTGGGCACTTGCAACAGCTAGTTTGGTTTTAAGCAGTGGATGTAGCCTTTTACAGGTGGTAGTTGCCTTAACAAAAGTCACAGGACCTTACGGTAGCCTATTTGGGAAAAAAAAGGAATTACGAATCACATTCTATGCATCTATATGATGTTAAGGACTTTCCTCATGATGGCATAGCTCTTGAGAAAAAAGAAATTGTAGCCCTGCAGATAATTACATTTTGTGATATAGGTTAAGATTGACTCTAACCAACCAGAAAAGAAACTAATTCTAATCGCAAATAGGATTAGTTTCTTGGCTAATAGCTGAACACAAATTAGCTCCCCATCTTTTAAAATGACGCAGTAATTACCAACTGAATTCAGTAAGTTTCATACAGAAGTTGCTTTGCAACAGAAGCCAGACAGGCAAGACTTGATTTCAGATAGTGTTCTACAATTTTTAGTACAGCTCATTAACAGGTAAGCAATTTTCGCTTTACTACCAATTTCAATCTATTTCTAACAACCCTAATGGTCCCAGAACTACAAGACATTTAGAATCAAATGTAAATTACTTGTCAAAAACATCCCATGTTTTTATTTGTGATCACAAAAAAACATGACTGTGACATTATTTGACTTGAGGTCCTTAAATGTTTCTGTGAACATTTTGAAAAGCTATTTGCATTATTAATGTTTTGTCCCATTTCAATCTTGTTTTTTTCATTTTCAGATCTCACTATGTTGTTGTGACCATACACTACTCAGAAATGTTATTCCCTTTAAGACAGAAGGCTTATAAAGATGATCCAAGAAATATATAGATGCAGAAAAGAAGATCACATGCAACACATGAACAATGATTTACTGTACAGCTAAGTCTAAAACCCCTTGTTAACACCAGGTGCAGTTGCAACGTATAGGTTGCATCCACTTTTGTGTGGATTGGTCCATCTTTAATTTAGCAGGAAAAGCTTTACATGTGGTCGGTGAATCTTTGAAGGAAGTTGTGGGCCGAATTATTTGAAATAGTCAGAATTGGAAACGCCATCTAGACTAGGGAATTAAATCTTTTCAAAGACTTAAATAACACTAGATTGGTGGAATCAGCTGACAATTCTTATCATGGTTGAAGAAAGATTAAGTAGTTGGGAGCAACCCCTCCTTGCTAACATGTGAATGTGGGCGCCGTAATGGATTTTGCTCAGGCTGGAATGACACTAAGTACAACCGGATGACAATAAGCCTCTTGTATGAGACCCTCTTGGCTCGATTAAATGCAAACATTTCTTTAAAACTAGTAAGGAAGTCTATGTAGGTCTTAGCAGGGTGTGAAATAGGTCCATTAAAGACATTCAAATTTTGAAACACCACTAGGATGAATTTCTGTTCCACTTTTTAAGAATTTTATTCCTAGAGTCAGCCTATAACAAATATGCAACTGATTCTTTATTTCAACAATTGTGCCGGTGGGCCCTTTTTAGCCTGTTTGCCACCCATATAAGACTTAGATATGAGTGTTGACCGAATATTACATGAAAACATAGTGACTTATGTTGAAATGAACAGAGAGGACAGATTGTTAAAATTACCTGCAGGAGTTTCAGCAGTAGAAAGCAAGAGGCAAGTTATTTCATATCCTAAAACAGAAATGTGATATTTAGCTTTAACTTATTCAACCTGTACAGTCTAGTAACCTCAATACTCTATTTCTGAAATGATTACTGGGCGTGATATGAAACCGCAAGATGGATGGTACAAATCAAGGGAAATACGATGTAACTGCATCCAATGGAGACAAGGGGCAACAAGCCAACTACAGTAGCTGCTACCAAGTTGCACAGCTGAATGTTTAGTTAGTTGGGTTATTAGAAAGCAGCCTATGTCTTCTAGTTTGTTTTAAAAACAACTTGGAAAGATTGACTTCGGCTAAAGCAGCAGCGCTTACTTGCAGGTCTTCTCGTTGAGCTCTAGCTGGCGTTCTTTACAGTATTCAACTGTGTGTTTGCAGGAGCACCGGCAGGTCGAAGGATCCTGCACAAACAAACGCTTTCTCCTGTCTGAGCAGTTATCACAACATGGCTCACAGACACTGGACAGAGACAAAGACAGAGATGGGGAGGAAGAGGGAGAGGCAGATTATAACAAGGTATTGTTACCACCTATGACAGGTCGCCCCAAGTTCAACCCTTTTATATACCCCAGTTGTTCCTTCAAGGCATTACCAGGAATCCCTGCATGTGATACTTGGGTAGTATTGCTCACAGGTTCCCACAGAGAAAGCAAGAAAAAAAACAAGCTTTAAAAGTAACACCTGACCTCCCATCCCTTCCACATTAAATGGACCATTCACAAAAAGGTTTGGTTAGACATGCAGTGAGTGAAGCTTTAGACAACGTCATGCAAAACAGAATGAAACATAACAGCACTCGGCTGCAGGTTAATGACAGCACACGTCCTGCTCTCACTTTTCTGATAAAGAAGACTCAAGGGTCTGTTTTGTGCACCATTAAGAAAGTTTTTCATTTTATTGAGTGAAACGGAAAACCGTGATTCCCACAGATAGACATGAGTTTCAAAACAGAGGCGGAAATAGGTTTAAATTACATTTCGAAATTAGACTCAGAAATTCCATCGTCATCAATATACAAATAATGAATGAACATACAGACAGAATATGTTCAAAAACATCTGCACTGAAGATACACGAAGTCATCTTTATATTAGTGTTTGCAAAAAAATATGAGCACTTTCACAGTCTCAGACACAAAAGTAGGCAAATAAAGAAACAAAAACAGTACTTGCAAAAGAAACTAAAGAAAAAAACAGGGAAAAAGTCAATAGATAGTAATCATTCATGTCTTCACATTACATAAATAGTACCAGCATTAAGCTGAGGACAACAAAGAGACTGTTTTTAAGATGAAAAGAACAAAGAGAAGCAAAGAGACACAGCAAAGCAGCACAGACTCAACACTGAAGACAGGACCATGATTACAGTCTTGCTGATCCCAGCACAGATATCAGAATAGTATGGGCAGGTCTCCAAAGTCATGCTGGTGGATCTCTGATCTGTTGTAGAAAAGGCCTGTGCTATAGCTCACATTTCAGATCAATTTATCCCAGCTTCTACAATTAATGTTGTTTTACCAACTAGTGAAGAAGTTGATTGATCCTCTGATTTTAGATGCTGAATCTGATCCCAATCATTGGTCCAGTCTTATTAATAAATGTGGGGGTGTAGGGGAACATACTTGCAAGCAATTCCACTGAGATTAGTGTTTTTTAGAAATTGAGATGGGTTATATGGCTTATCTTTAACAAGGTTGGATTTTGCAAACTCTTCCTTGAGTGTATCATGTGTATGTTTTGTAAAAAAAACACTTTAGGAACAGTAACTGGCAAACAGGCCCGCTCAGACAAATTTACTCAGAATTATGGATAGCATGACTAACGAGACAAAGTTAGAACAGTACACGAAAGCGACATGCTACTTGATATGGCTGATGGGTCAATTAAATGGAACAAATTAAAAGGGGCAAAAGAGCTCCTCCCAAATTAGCTTAATTATGAGAAGCGCAACACTCAGGTGCAGGTAGGTGGAGAAGGCGGAGCTGACATACGCATCGTGAATTGTTTTGTCACGGTTTTTCTTTCGCTTTCTCTTTAGGCCTTTGCCTGTCCGGAGTTTTCTGCAAGAGAAAAAGGACAACAACCCAAAGAAATGTCTGAGAGACTGCCGATAAGTCAGTCCAACTTTTTTTTTTTCCCAACTTGTTTTATTAAGAGGAAAGATATATCCCAGTATGGGTTATGCTTTCCTTAATAATGGTCAAACATAAGACATCCCCATAATTATCCACATCCCACAGATATTGAATATAATGTATAATCTGTGAGAGAATCATTTCATTGTCAAGCTTAAGTTTCAAAAGCCTTTTTTCCCAGGATGATTGGTCTTATAAAAACGTACAATGACTCGGGAGAAGAGTGAAACCAATTAACAGTTGTGAGGCTTTGCCGTGGGCGGAAATTTACCGGATGAATCGAGGACAAAAGGCTTGGACTTCACCAAAACGGCATCTTTCAACATATCTGGGTCAACTCTTTAGAGCTGATTCAACTTGTTTCAGAAAGGAGCACAATGAGAACAAACAGAAGTGTGCTTATCAAGCGTACACAAGGGGCTGGACACATAAACAATGTGTGAGCACAACAGTCATGGCTAGCCTTTTCTTTCCAACGTACTACAACTTGTAAAGGAAGAATGTGCTGTGAAAATCTTCCCAACCTATTGATTACCACATGAAAAAAGAAGAGTCTTAGCCTCACATTAAAAGATGCATTTTTTTATATGCAAATGAATTATTGTAGAATATACTTTCATTTGTTGATCAAGGTTGGAATTTAATTAAGACTTCTTTAGTATGTTTGTAAAAAAAAAAGGCATGTGCATCCATTTCTATGCACCTAAAAACCTTTGGTTAAGAATTCACACACAGTTTTATGCGTCACGCCCCTTGTGTTTTACAAGTGCTGGCTGGAGTTAGAGAATTTTCCTGTCAATACATCAAACTAAAATGAGAAACCCGTTAAATAGTCAGTCCAACAACGAGATCATTTCAAACATCCATGTCCCTCCAAACAGTGAGGCGCCATGGTGTTTTTGCTCAGCAGGTTTGGTTTGGCCAATCCTTGTCTTTATTGAGCTAGAAACTGCATTGATAACTGATATCTTAAAGCCCTCTAATTAATAATCGGCCAACACAAAAATGTTCATTATTGCTTGGTCTGTCCATCAGACTTTTTTAAAGCCTCTTTTAAAAAACATCTAAGGCTGGAATCTACGTAGCCCTTACCTAACTCTGAATCATTTCCAAAAGGCTTGAAACGACATTTGTGAGAGTTGGAATTCAACTAAGATGCATAGTAAGAAAACTGCAGTTTTTGTATCTGCTTTTTCAAATTTGCAGTTCGAGAAAGTGATGTACCAATTAAAGACAGTCCCTGTAGTCTGTTGGCCAGCAGAGGGAAGGTCTACACCAGGGCTCCTTAATTCTGCTCCATGAGGTCCAGTGTACTGAACCTTTTAGATGTTTCTCTACTTCCACACCTAAATCCAATAGCTTGGTTTCCACCCCAGTATCCAGTCAAGTTCTCCAGGCTCCTGCTAATGACCTCATTATTTGACTTAAGGATGTTGAAGCACAAACATATCTAAAAGGTGCTTGGACACTGGACCTCAAGGTCTGGAATTTAGGAACCCTGGCCTATACCATTCAGCATAAACATAGAAATTTGTTCTGTATTTCGGCTGCAAGAAACCAACTACACAGTAATTGTTCTAGAGGTTGTTCTAATAATCGGTATGTATAATAACTGTGGTTAGGAAGTTATCTCAGGCTGTGACAGTACTTTCCTTTTGTGGTGTCTTAACACTTTAGTGTGCTTTTTTGGAAATTTAAAGCAACAATGGATACAATTCAGAGGGAGGAATCTTGAGCTTGTTACATACTCCATGAAAAGTGAGACAATTTTTCTCTCTTTCACAGCAAAATGATTCATCTTGTTCCCTCAGCACTGTCTTGGGGGGTCCACTCTTCTTGTATTCAACACAAACGGGCAGATCTTTTTTTCTTGCAGTATGTCGGAGAAAAGCTGTACGATTGAACAGAATTTAAACGGCCGTTCTTAGATAAGAAACGTTGAGATGATTTTCCCCTTTTATTTTCGTGTCAAAAAATTTCCCCCTTTATTTCAGATGTGCAAATTTGTACAGTGATCTACTGTGTAATGGATGATACATGTTCCCAGTAATATGAAGCATTTTACTCTGCCCCTCCCCATTAAAAATTAAAAAGACCTCTGACTTTGCGTTGCTGTTGTGCTTTCTTTTGCAGGTGTGATGTAAGCTACAGTGGATAGGAGTTTGGAAAATATGAAAACTCTGAGGTGAAACAAACTTTTCTCTTGTTCTTTCCACCTTGAGAACAATCAAAAATTTCCCGCTTCTTGTGGAGCATGTAACAAGCGTTACAGTGCCAGCTTAATTTGTGTTCTATGAATGGCCAGAGGGAGTATAGAGGATGACTTCTCTTTCAAGGTTCCCATGGATTTTTCTCACATAACTTCTTTTCATGCTCAGTTGAAAGTTTTTCATTCTTATCCAGACTTGAGGAAAAAAATACAATCAAACCAGACTTTTTAAAGCTTTCCAGAATTGCACAACTATGTTTTTTTTACAGCTTTGTGAAGTTTTGCTAAGGAGGCGAAAGTTGTTTCAACAGAAAATGCATAGAACAGCTTAATTAGAGCCCCAAACAAAATGAAATGCAGTTCTGCGCAAATATAAATTGAATTCAGAGTTGATTATTCCTGTATTTGTACATCTGCCATTTTGCTGCTTCAATGGAACAGACTAGATTTTTGTTAAAGTTATCCATGACATGATTTTGTTTCTACTTATCAAGCCCATAGAGAGTGAAAAAGGTAGAATTTATTGAGAGGAAAATTCAATGCCTGCCACAAGGACATGAAGCCATGCTCATGACACAGTGAGAATCAGCTACGTGACAGTATTAGCATGGTAATGTTTGGCAGCTTTCTATTCAACAAGTTTAGCCTTGTAGTTAGCATTCAAACAGTTGCTAATTGGTGTTAGTGAGGCCTCGCTGGAATGCTGTTTAATCATCAATCAAAGCAATCCTTGTTGATGAGGACCTTTCATAGGAGCTTGGGGGATCAATTTATTACAATGCATCTTCTGCTCATGAATATGTGTCCCAGATTTGGTCTCTTTTATCAGATTTTATTTCACAATAAACAGTGACCGTAAAATTCACTGCGACATTAGAAGAAAAGCAAATTGATACAAAAGCCAAGGATTTTTCTTTGACATCTACACATAACTAATGTAATCACAACCAACAACTGTAAAAAAAACTTCTTCTAAAAGTAGTAGAGAGCTGTCTGGCAAAGCAAAGATCCCAAAAGTCTTACTGCCAGCAAAAACACAAATTATGTTTCAACTTTTTAAGGAAACACTTTGCATCCAAGCCAAGGGTTAACATAAAGATTCCGGAAGTCTGCAGTTGGGGCAGATGAGGAACAGGATGGTAAATATGTCACTAACTGATCCACAAAACAGGATATGTACAAATGTAAAGGTCTGATTTCACAGTTGGACGTTGACAGTTAACTAATTTCCCAACCTCAGCAGAATGACTCATCCTGATAGACTCTGGGACCTCTGAGGAGGTTAGCAGAAGGTGATAAAACTAGAATGAACATCGGAAAGCGTCAGAAGCAGAGGTTGAATGACCCCCAGGATCATCACTTTGTCGAAATACGCCACCAATGCAGGAATTGTAAACAGTTGAGACAAGGTTAAAGAGAAGGTCTCAAAGCCGAGCCTTATCTATATGACAGACGACCTGACATAAAAACCAAAATACGGCTGACACCAACAGCTGCACAGTGGAAAAATATTAACGAGAACCCACAGTGGAAGGATTAAAGAGCCTTGATGACCGTTAGAACAGCGACTGGTGTGGCATGGGATGGGGAGGATCACTAAAGGTAGGACCATGAACCAAACAGCTTAACAGCACTTCAAAAACACTTATCTGTATCAGAGCAATTACAAGCAGGAGTAACAGAAGTTAAGTGGGATGTAAACAGGTTGAGGCTAAAGGGGAGGATTGTAAAATATAAGATAGAAAAGCAAGGAAAAGGTGTTGAGAAAGGGCAATGGCCTCATCAAGGCAGTCATTCACCTGGTGATTTAGTCTGCATTCCCAGCAATTATCAACTGACCGCAGCATGCTAATCCCTGATAATCCCATCTATCTCATCCACTGGGAGTGTAAAATTATGTTTATGGAGTGTTTTGTGTTTGCATCTGACATAACAAAATTATGAAAAGACAACAGGCAGGAAAAATTAGGAGCCAGATCAACTGAAAGTTTATAGTGCAGTGATACAGATATAGAACTTGCAATGCAATAAGAAATCTTAATTTCCCATCATACCCAAACCCTCCCTCAACATCCCAATTTCCATGTAAGGCAAACTGCAGTACTCACTTTTCTTTCTTTTCTCTGAATTCTGGCTTTAACCTAAAAGGGAGCAACAAAAAGCAAAAACATTAGGTCAAAATAAGTGGCTTGTTCGGTGGGTAAAGAGATGCATATCAGAGGCCATGGGCTGATTTTTTTTTTCTTTTTTTAGCAGCGGTTGACACACTTTAATCTTCTCAAATCACGTTACATCACTGCCATGACATTTGCAAGAAATGGTGCTAAAGCTAGCTCTCAAATGCCTTGCTTGGTCAATGAAACAAAGTTGGGAAATAAAGCAGATCAATGTCGACTAAGGCACACGTGGGGGTGTGTTCTTTGATGGATACACACATACAAACACGTCCACAATTGAGAGCTAAGAAGTTTGTTTCACTTTTTGTTCATGTGACAGCTCTTCCCGATAAGAGAGTGTGGAGCAATAACTCTGCTGGCAACCTCCCCATGCAGCAGTCTGCCAATAAAGTTAGGAAACAGTGTTTCCCTTGAGATGGTCTCGCACTCATGGCCAACGTTTGGTTTGACAAACTTTTGCAAGATCCCTGTTAGACAGAGGCTATCTCCTTATTGTGTCTGGAAAGCCTTACCAAGGCCAGTGTTTTATTTTGCAGGAACAAACTGATATGCAGTTGCAGTGAAATTTACCAGGTTCTCATTTTGGCCTTGGATCATCTCTTCATTGTGTTTAAAGGAACTCAGCCGAGTCGTGGAGGAGTTATAATGTTGATAAGATGGAAAAGACTCAATTAAAACCTGAACTTTGAAACCATACTTAATCTATGAAATGTTGGAGCACTTCTGAAAGATATGAAAAACTGATCATTTCTGGCATTGGGAATACTATTAAATCAAATAAACATTCTGTTAAGGCCTATAAAATGTTGGTGTCAGGAGTTAGTCAATGCGATAAGCATGATCAATCGAACATGAAAACTTCAACCTTTAATCTACTCTTACTGTTTTCAGCTTTTTATACCATTAAAATATATATATATATATAGTAGTTTACAATGTTCTTTTAAAATGACAGTTAAACCAACTAAGCTCTTACTTTATAGTTGCATTTTATTTTTCAAAGATTGTATATTGAGGTCAGCACATTTATATCCCAATAAGTAAATTTTCAAATAGCTAACCTGAGGCAATGATAATCTAGGATTAGCAAACAACAGCAATAAAAACGTTTAGGAGTTCTAGTAAGCCTTCTTCCTCTATAGGGGAAGGATTTGATTGTCCTGCTAAGGTGAAGATTCAATAGAAGCAGCATCTTGTATTCATACACCAACTTTTTAAAACTAATACCATGTTTTAATTTTCTTTAAAATATAATCTTCAAGTTCTTATGTTTTATTTTTTCTTCTGAGAACTATAAAACAAAAAAAGAGATGAAAAACTCGGATAGCGATGGCCATTTTGCATCTAACATCAAATGAAATGTTATTAGACTTTCTGCAATTTCTGATTTATTAACAAAATCCCAAAAAGATTGTTTCTACTCCAATAATGTTAGTTTATAGTTTTAGCAACCAACAATGGAACAATGGAAACTGTTCTTATTTTTGATGAACTTCGTTAACAGGAAAAAAAAATCTTGTTGGCTCAAAGGAAATCAGCCAACTCCAATCTCTCACTGATTGATTACTGAATCGTTCGCTGAAAATAATTTATATTCATTGAAAAGAAATGCATGGAAGACTGTTTGAAGACATGTGCTTGGACTGGATTGCAAGAACGTAACCAATTGGAGCCTCTAAATCTACAAGGTAGGACTTTACATTAAAGGCTGTTTACACTAATAATTCTTAGGAACAAATCAACAATGTCAGACTTCAGTTTCAACTAACTACGCAAACATGAGGCGTAAACCAACCATTGAGTAACTCATCTAACCCTCGGTCAGCAATGTAATGTCCCTGATTTGTTTGTTATCTTTTCAGATATCCCTGTAATGTGAGAGGATGAGGCATGTCCCCTCTGAGCTGCTATGTCATAACTCAAACCCCTACTAACATTATAATAAGAATGTGGAAAAAAAATGAGATTTCAATAGTCAACAACAGAAATCTGAGGACAGCAGAGAGAGCTGTTGATGATTAGTAAGGATACTGATTTCATTAGTTCAAGATGATGATGTTTGTTTCAGTTTTAGTCACATTTAGATTTGATTTTTTAAATCTGAACATTTAATATCCTTTAATATCCTTATAAAACAAAAATAAATTTGTCACATTAGATAAGCTGGAAAGTCTTTTCTGCATAAACCTTAATGATCATATGAACACTTTGGATAAGATGGTCGGTCATGTTATTTAAAACTCTTACAATCATTGTGTCTAATTGCAATGGAAAAAACTAAGTTTTTGCTTGATGATCAAGCTCCTGGCTATGCCATCTATAAGTATATTGTTGGCTGCTGGAATGGAAATGAGCTAACTGTTCATACTCTAACTGACTTCTAACTCAGGAAGTAATCAAAAAAAAAAGAATTCAAAGACATCAAATACTGCAGTGATCCCAGGAGGGGCATGTGGTTCCAGGTAGAGACTGTTAAATGCCACAGAGCTGCAGCTATGCTGTGGAATGATGATAAATTCACGATGTGTTTAAACCTGCTCAGGACTTTTCTTTAAAAATGCCCAACCATGTGGAAGAAGCCAAGATAAGATATAAATCTGCCTGATTTGCATCTATTGAATGTGTCAGAGGGGGACCTGCAAACAATAACTTTACATGCTGTGTCTGGCCAAACTCGGCTTCGCTGCACAATGGTACGGTAATTTGCTTTTAGCAATGTTTTGTGTGTGTGTGTGTGTGTGTGTGTGTATGTGTGTGTGTGTTAGAAGTTCCTTACCTACACTCACATGCGCTGTGTTCTGTAAAACTCATGAAAATGTCATTTTGTTGCCTTAGAAATTTTGATCTTTTAATCTGTAAAAAAGAGAAGAGAGATCTTAATTAGTCAGGGGCTAAAGTGTGCACTTCATACTTTTTTATTTACATTCCATCATGTTAAAACAATAAACATTTGTACATTTTTTGATTTTCTTCTGACTTTGAATGAACAGCACTTAGAAGAAGAAAGCAAAACATAAACAATTTTGATCGTCTAAGAATCTTAGACCCCTAAACAAAAGTTCCTCGTTCGTAAAATGGGTCTACCTTCATGTATTACGAGTAGGAGCATTATTACAGCTGATATGTAGAGGTGGTGCTGTGATGTGGAGACATAGAAGCTGGTAGAGACTGTGAATACTGGTAATCAGTTCTCCTCAAATGCGTGGACGGTAAAGGAACGCTTTGGATTGTTTTAAATAATGAAGGTTATCAGTTACTTATATTTGCCTTTGGTAAAAAAAATGTCTAATTTGCTTTTAGAATAGAATCAAACTGAAATTGTTGATATATATTAGATAAAACATCATCTCAGCAACTATCAACCATCTACACTTTTACAATTACACTTTGATCCGTTTTTTTCAGCCAAGCATCTGCATTGCTATAAATTGCTGATGGCTGCAACAGTCAACCTTTTCAATTGCCCCACATGAGGAAAGGAATTAACTTTTGGATTTTGAGACAAGCTGTCAGTTACGCAACGACATCAAAGCTAGTGCTTTCCAGGTCTTGAAGTTGTTTGACCCACCATCAGCTGATAAGGTTGGGCTGAAACAGATGGTAGCTTCAGCTAAGTTTAGCACAGTAACAAGCTGAGAACAGCGACAAACGTGCAGGTCTGTAGCCACTAAGGTAATGTGTGCAACATAATTAAATACTTTCAGTGTGCCGCTTTGATTTGGTCAAATCAGAAGGTCTGTCTGATTTGCTGCTAGAATATTCTAAGATTATTTTCACAAATTAACGTCAAAAGATAATGGTAATGTTACTAATAACTTTTTCACAAAACCTCACTCAAAAAAAAAACCTTAACCCTCCTTTTTTAAAAGGGACTCTATAGATCAGAGCAGGGGTGTGTATATAT